>VMDR010026004.1:0-14213 GCA_007922815.1 Macrotus californicus
TTTTTATTTTCTTTTTTTATTATTACTAAAGATTTATTTTAATTTTGTTTATTTTTTCAAAAAAATTTATCTTAGTTTTGTTGATTTTTTTCTATTGTTTTTCTAGCTTATAATTCGTTTATTTCCACTCTGATCTTTTTGTTTCTTTCTTCTGGTAATTTTGGATTTAGTTTGTTGTTCTTTACCTAGTTCCATGAGGTGTAAAGTTAAGTTATTTAAGATCTTTTTTTCTTAATTAAGCTATGAATATCCTTCTTAGAACTGCTTTTGCTGTATCACAAAAGTTTTGGTTTCTATTTTCACTTGTTTCAAGATTTTTTTTTTATTTTCCTTTCTTTTCTTCTTTGACTCATTGGTTGTTCAGGGTGTATCGTTTAATTTCCACATATTTGTGAAATGTCCAGTTCTCCTCCTGTAACTGATGTCTAGTTTCATATTATTATGATCAGAAGAGATATTTATATGATTTCAACCTTCTTGAATTTGTTAAGATTTGTTTTATGACCTAACATCTGACCTGTCCTGGAGAACATTCCATGTGCTCATGAGGAGGTTACAGGGCTATCTAATGTTTCCATACTGACTTTCTGTCTTTATATATTTAGATGCTCCTATTTATAATATTTATATATCTCTATATTTAGATGGTCCTACTTACAATGATTTTAAATCAGTGATGAGTTTGAGCAATATTTGGAAAACTCACAATTAAGTTTGTGCTGCCACATTGGTCAGTATAGGTGACAGGCTCATTGTGACTTCTGCTATGGTTTTTGCTTACATTTGTGCATGAAGGAGATAGCGAATTTTGTTAAGACCTTGGTGACAATTAAAATATAATTTTTCCCAATAATTTTACTATAAACTCCTGGTCCAAGTTCCGGGTTTCCTCTATGTCTACTCATACCTCAGGGTCAGTGAAGGAGATCCCAGGGCACCCACCCAATCTCAGGATTCCATTCAATGTCGTGACCCACCCCCACCTTACCTCCACAGAGTGGGATTTCATTATGTATTCATTCATTCGGAAAATACTGAGCACCAGCCTTGTTGCAAATGTTGAGATCCAAAGTCAGATAAAATAAGGTCCTTGTCCTCAAGCTGCTCAGCGTCTACTTAAGGAAGAGCATCAAAGATACCATTCCAAAATGTACAATGTAAACAAGCAGGGGAATATGTCTACCTTTCCTGGCAATCAAGAATTACGCTCAGCGATGGTGAGGTTGGGAGTTAACAGTCACTATGGATAGTAACACTGTCTACCACATAATTCTTTTGAAAATAACCATGGCACTGCAGAGCGTGATTGTGGACATTCCATACCCTTCTTTCTCAGCACTCTCACTCTTGCAAATTTGTCCCAAAGAAATAATTTATCAGGAAGGACAAAGGGTGGAGGGCAGAGGTCCTTCCCCTTCTTCTTCCTGAATGTGTGCATTCCTCAGGAAGGGGCTGGGTCTCATCCAGCTTGTCCCTCCATGCTGGCACATGTTAGCAGTCATGGAGGCCTGTTGGGTGAATGTTTGACCACCATGCAGTTACAGTAAACAAGAGACAGAGGTGTTGGAAGGACAGTCCAGGAGCCCCACATTGACCAGGTTCCTCTTTTCTCTTCTAGCCAATAAAATGCCAGGAGAGATG
Source organism: Macrotus californicus (assembly GCA_007922815.1). Lineage (NCBI taxonomy): Eukaryota > Metazoa > Chordata > Mammalia > Chiroptera > Phyllostomidae > Macrotus > Macrotus californicus. The sequence goes on from VMDR010026004.1 coordinate 1,642, forward strand.
GACAAGCCACTGATCAGCCGCCGCCTGGTGGATAGTGATGGCAGCCTGGCCGAGGCCTCCACTGAGGCCCCCAAAGTGGGCATCCTGGGTAGTGGGGACTTTGCCCGCTCTCTGGCCACACGCCTGGTGGGCTCTGGCCTCAGCGTGGTGGTGGGAAGCCGCAACCCCAAACGCATGGCTGGGCTGTTCCCGTCCGCAGCACAAGTGACTTTCCAGGCAGAGGCAGTAGGCTCCCCTGAGGTCATCTTTGTGGCCACGTTCCGAGAGCACTACTCCTCACTGTGTGGTCTCAGCGACCAGCTAGCTGGCAAGATCTTGGTGGATGTGAGCAATCCCACAGAGCAGGAGCACCTTCAGCACCGTGAGTCCAATGCTGAGTACCTGGCCTCCCTCTTCCCCACCTGCACAGTGGTCAAGGCCTTCAATGTCATCTCTGCCTGGACCCTGCAGGCTGGCCCAAGGGATGGGAACCGGCAGGTAGGTGCTGGGGGAATAACAACCATCATAATAATAATTATAAATGGCTAATTTGTCTTGAGGGCCCTCAGAATACTAAGCTCTTTGTGCTCATTGTCTTGGCTCATTTCACATCGCTGCAAAGTCCTATGTTATGGAGGAGAAATTTGACGTTCGTGAACTTAGGCCACATCCCACAATTGGGGAGCTGGGATTTGAACCCAGAGCCTAGGAATCTGAAACTCATATTCTTTCTTCTATGGTAACTTGATTACCTAGGAGGAAAAGGCTGATGGCTTTTTTATGATTAGAGTCAAAAAGAGAAGAAACTTTGCTTTTAGAATTGGACCTAGAAGAGGGAAAGGAGCACACCTAAGTGCTCCCTGAAGAAGCGTGTGTGTTGCGTTCTTTCATCTGTTTATTCCAAGGGCTTCCAAGAGCTGAGTAGATTCTCAAAAGAGTCAACAGCAGGTTTTTCTGAGGGTGGAAAATGGCTGCAGAGAATGAGCAGAGCTGAGTACAGTTCTTAGCAGGAGCTCTGACCAAGACAAGGTAGTTTTTAATATCAAGAAGCCAAGCATTTTTCTGGAGGAATGAGCCAGGATCCACATGTGTGTGAGAACTTCCAGTGCGTTCAGACCAGATGCCGCCTCTGCGTAGCTCCATGCCAGGCTGTGGGAGAGCACACAAGTGCCTGGCCATCCCTGTCTGCTGGGCCCTCTGTGCAGCCTGAATTATAGGGTTCCTGTGTGTGGGCAGGCCAGGAGCAGTGGGTAAGTGTTAGGTGAAAGGGCCTGGAGGGAAGAGAACTAGCGGCTGGCCAGGGAAGACTTTGAGGTTGACCTTGGCCTTGGCCCACCTCATGTTGTTATGCACAGGGAGCAGCAGGGCATTCCAGGCTGAGGAGACAGCCGGCAAAGGCACAGACTTCAGTGTCCTCGTCTGGAAAACTGGGATAATGGTACCTGTCGATAGGCCTGTGGCAGGGGTCCGAGATAGCAGATGTAAAGCCCAGTACACAGTTCGTGCTGCGTCAGTGCTGGTAGACCAGACTGACCATAGCAGTGTCAGCGAGGCCTGTGGTGGGAAACAGTGAGCTATGAGGCTGGGGATGGCTTGTGGAAGACCTTGCGTGTTGGCTGAGGGCCACAGGGGGCTGAGGAACATGATCAAAAGAGACACTTCCGGACTGGGGGATAGAACTGCACTCACGGCCACATGCAAAGCCCCAGGGCAGACCACAGTCCTTGAAGCACCTATTCCAAGGGCACGTGGGGGCTGCCTAGGGTGGAGGCTGATGGTGATGAACTTGGCAAAATGTTCACTACTAGGTGAGCCCCAGGTGCTCTTCTTGAGTAGTGGGCATTGCCCAGCTGAGTCTGGGAGGCCCCAAGGGGGCAAGGAAATACCCCTGGCCTGCAAGTCAGAGCCACCGCTGCTCTCGGCTACACCATTAACTGTTATAGCTGGGCCTCACTTTTCAGCCGCTCAGTGGGAAGTTTGGCCCTGATGCTCTCTGAGGCCTTGCCCATCCCAGTGGCCTGTTTGATTCTCCTTCTCCTTCCTCGCCCAGGTGCCCATCTGTGGTGACCAGCCAGAAGCCAAGCGTGTTGTCTCAGAGCTGGCACATGCCATGGGCTTCATGCCCGTGGACATGGGGTCCCTGGCCTCAGCCCGGGAGGTGGAGGCCATGCCTCTGCACCTCCTCCCGAGCTGGAAGGTGCCTACCATCCTGGCCCTGTGGCTCTTCCTCTTCTTCTACGCCTACAACTTCATCCGGGATGTGCTGCAGCCCTATGTGCAGGAGGGCAAGAACAAGTTCTACAAGCTCCCCCTGTCTGTGGTCAACACCACGCTGCCGTGTGTGGCCTATGTGTTGCTGTCGCTGGTCTACCTGCCCGGCACGCTGGCCGCCACCCTGCAGCTGTGGCGCGGCACCAAGTACCGCCGCTTCCCCGACTGGCTGGACCACTGGCTGCAGCACCGAAAGCAGATTGGCCTGCTCAGCTTCTTCTGCGCCGCCTTGCACGCCATCTACAGCGTCTGCCTGCCTGTGCGCATCTCCTACCGCTATGATCTGGTCAACCTCGCCGTCAAGCAGGTACAGCCCATGTCAATGCCCGGTACCAAGGCTAGCCATGCCTGTGGCTGCAGCCTGCCAGTCACTGTCTCATCTGTGTCTCTACCCTGTGACTCTGCCCTGACTGGGCAGTGCCCATGTCCTGCAGCCTGAAGTTTTGAGTATCAGTGAGCAAAATATGAAAATCCCTACGCTCACAAGCACAGCCTAGGCAGGGGAGACTTAACCAAATACAGCAGTAAGTTATAGAGGATTTTCAGAAGGTTGTGAGTGCTAAGAAGAAAAATCAAGCAGGGAGAGCAGTGGGGTACAGTTTTAAAGGGTAGTCAGGGGAGGCCTTGCTGAAGGGTGACAGGTGAGCAAAGGCAGGAAGGTGGTGAGAGTGAGCCCACAGCTAGCAGGGGAGCAGCAGAGGCCTCAGGTGGGTGCTGCCTGGCACACATGAGGACCAGCCAGGAAGCCATGTGGCTGGAGCCGAGCAAGGAAGAGGGGAGTGTGGCCTGACAGTTTGAAGCCAGGCCAAGGAAACCTAGGAGACTGAGGAGGGCTTTGGCCTTAGACTCAGTAAAATAAGTAGTCAGCGAAGCCTTTGAGTAGAGGACTGATGGTCCACCTGATGCTGTAACTGGCTCACTCTGGATCTTGGTGGAGAAAGACAATGGGCAGATGCTGAGAGAACACTTCAGGGCTGTACGGAAACCCAGATGCGAGGCAATGGAGGTTTAGAGCGGGGTGGGGGCAGTGGAGGGGCGGGGCGGTATTGAAGGCAGAGTACACAGCGTTGCCGATGGACATGGGGGTGATCAAAGACGACTCCTAGTTTTTGGCCTGAACACCTGGAGGAATGGTGTTGCCGTGAGCTGAGATGGAGAAGGCTACAGGAGCGAGATGATTTTGGGTGGGGGAAGTAATTTTTCACTCATTTAAGAAAGCTACATGCTGCTCTTTTGCCAGCAGGATTCCTGGGGAATGGGTGGGCTCTCAGGCCAAGCCAGGTAGCAACACAGGCAGCATCAGCTGGCAGCTGTACCCCCAGAAACAGGCCCCTGGTGCTCTCTCCTGGTATGTAAGCTCACAGGGCCGGATTCTGAGTCCCGCACTCAGGCCTGCAGGTGACACTGCCTTTCTGTACTTCCCCACCCACTTCACTCCCCCAGCCCCAGCCCCAGGACTGGTGTCTGCGTCCCACCCACTCCAGGACACTAGTTACCCAACAGAGTTTGGCCCAGATGCCAGTGAGACACTTGTCATCCACCCTTCTTTCCAGCCCAGTTGGTCCCTATAGCTTCTGTTCCAGCTTGGGAGAATGCAGGGGTTCTGATGGAGCTGTGCCTTCCCCAGTTCACCCACCATGAAGCTGTCCTTTCAGTGGCTGGGCCACATCCCACAGCAGGACCAGGAGGCAATGTTGGGTCACTGCCTATGAACCACAGACCTGAGCCATACTCATTCTCAGCTTCCCTGCTGGCAGCTTCTCAAATGCCCTTGTCCTTTCCCACCCACGGATACCTGGCGCCATGCATCTGTGGGCTTGAGCTTTCATAAGCAAAAAGGAGAACCCCGAACTTCAGACAGAGAAGCAAGAGAAACATCAATGTCTGGTTGCCTCTCGCGCACCCCCTACTGGGGACCTGGCCCGCAACCCAGGCATGTGCCCTGACTGGGAATTTAACCAACGACCTTTGGGTTCACAGGTTGGTGCTTAATCCACTGAGCCACACCAGCCAGGGCTTCCGTGTGAATTCATTTAACCCTTATCTCATCCCCACAACCCAGAGGCTGTGCTGTCCTTACTTTATTTATGAGAAAATTGAGTCACAGAGATGATGAGTAACTTGACCAAAGTCACATAGTCAGTTAGTGGCAGAACTGGGATTCAGATCCAGCCGTTCTCCTGACCCATGTTCATGACCATACTGCTTTCTGTAGGGGAAACACATACGGATGAACAGTTGAGTAAATGACCCCAGGACTCAGGTCATTAACTCATTCATTCACTGAGAGCCTACGTCCCCAGGTCTTGGGGTCACAGAAGGGAATAAGATTAGACAGTCTTGTTCCTTCTCTTGGCTAAGGGTGGGGAACTCTGGTGGATCTGAAGGCCAGAGCCCTGAGCTCCTGTCCTCAGGCATCACTGACTGGAACAAAGACCTTGACCTTGAACAAGTCACAGCCCACCCCTCTTTTGTTCTTAGGTCCCTGATCAAGAGAGAACAAGGTCTCTCCTTATGCTAATGTTTTGATGCTCTTTGATGATATTTTCTTCTGTAAAGGGCACCTCTGCATGGTTCCTTCAGGACTGGCATAGTGTTTGCTGCCCAGGGGGTGGCAGATCAGGGTGGCAGGCATATCAGGCAGTGGGTGGGGAAGAAGGTAATGCTCCTCCCTGCCACAGCCCAAGGCAAACTCATGCCCCACCCCCACCTTCTGATGGCCTCTAAATTTTCCGCCCTGCCAAGACTCTGCTTAATAGTATGTGAAACTTAGTGTTGTCATGATGCAAATACCAAGGCACAGAGGAGGACACAGGCCAGGTAGTTTCCCCCAATTCCAAAGTTCTTTAGGGCTGGAGGCCCCCCCCCCCCCCCCCCCCCCCCCCCCCCCCCCCCCCCCGCCACGTGGAGGTTGCCAGGCAACCATCACTCCCACGGGACTGGATCACTCTCAGAGACAGCAAAGGCCTGCCACGCAAAAAGGGGCTTAAACTTGTTCTGCAGATTTCTGGAGAGCAGAGCCAGGGATGACTGGGTATGCTGGGAAGGGGAGGTGGTTAGAGGAAGATGGGGGATTAACACAGAGCAGAGAGAGCAGCCCAGAAGTGGGGAGTTGCCTGACCTGGAGGTGTGCAAACAGGTGCTGGGTAGTCTGCAAATCAGCCTTGTCCTCAGGCTCTGAGACTGGGCATCTGAGGCTGTTCGGCATTAGCTGAGATTCCTTGACTGCCCTCAGGGCAGAGCTGGCACTGGAATCCAGGCCTTGAGACTGTGAGGCCATTCTCCTCACCCCCCGCCCCCACTACAGGCTGCCCCTTGCACATCCTGCCTCCCCCTTCTCTGAGTTGGCACCACTCTCTTCCCGCCCATCACCCACCCTTGGGATATGGAGAGGGGCTGACACTGCAGCCCGGCTGGTCCTCCTGGCCTTGGGTCCTTCAACATCTCACCTGCAACCTACAGGGAAACAAAACCCCATGTGGACGCCAGCCACCATTTCGTCTTCTGCTGATGAACAACACTCTGCTCGTTCTCAAGGTGGCCGCCTTGGTTAGCTCCGAACATGGGAGAATTACCAGGGGAGTGGAGAGCTGCTAGGTCTGTGTTCCAGCCGTGTGTGACACTGGGCACTGGGGAGCCCTGAGTTCAGCACTGGGGTCCAGTAGGTTGGGTAAGAATCTCACAGGCTAAAGGGAGCTGGATCCAGATCCTCAGGCAGGCTCCACACCATCCTTTGCTCCCTTGCCACCCCTCCACCCCCCACGCCTTCCCAGCATCCCTGCGGAGTGGAAATATGAGAGGGAAAAAACAAGATGTTTTGCAAGCAACTGTGTGGTATGTGTGTAATCATCCAAACTCTAACTTGTGACATTAACTGCCTGATTTTTCCAAACTGCGGAAAGTAGTGACTAATAAAGTATACTTGAAGAGCAAACAACTTGCAACAAGGAGATGACTTACTCCGTGGTTGTTAACGCCGCGAAGTTGTAAAGATGTCTTTGGGCTCAGTTACACAGCAGCCCTCTGCCCACTGTCGGGTAACGTCAGCCACCTTTCTAGCTGCTCCTGACGTTTGCTTGGTACACTAGCAGAGTCACAGGGTCTCAGACATGACCTCACCCGACTCTCATGTGGAGAAAAGGAAGCCCAGAGTCGCAGGTGTGACTCATGGTCAGTCTAGAAGCTGAACCTAGACTCTTGGTTCTGTTGAGGGTTAAAGACCCCAGAGCCAGCCCACCCAAATTAGAGGCAATCATTTTTCTCAAATTGCATGAAAAGTGCCCAACAGATGGCTTTTTCTCAGTTTTTTTAAACTTTATCTCATAAGCTTTCAACCATTTTTCTCAGTCCAGTCGATTCATTTTTAATATTATATCTGGTAACTGGCCTTGGCTGTTTTTTTCCTGCTGAAATACTTTCTCAAAAGCCTGTATGAGTCATTCTGTTTTGCAAAGCAGAGGCCTGCCTACTAAAGCGTTGTCATATGTCCTAATGGAAATACTCTCTCTTGTTCTGCTGGTAGAATTAAAGCAGCAGCATTTCACGGTGTTTCTCAGAGAACACCTTGACTTCCAGGAACTCTGCTGCCTGGTCTAGTTTGGAAAGGTTCTAATGGAAGGACCTTGATGAGTTCGTCCTCATATGTGCACTGTTGGGGTGAGCGTCAGTCAGGCTGTGGCAGGGGGTTCAGCTGCGGAGACACTCTGGGCAGTGAGGGAGGGGCTAGAAATCTCCAGGCCCACACAGTTCTCAGAGCTGTGTGTCTCTGGAGCTCAGTGGGGGGTCCCAAAGCTCTGTGAGGGCAAGTATCCTTGCTCTCTGCAGCCCAGGGCCTGGCACACAGTAGGTACTTTATCAGTGCTCGCTGGCGTGCTTGGTGAGTGGTTGTCAGTCTCTATTGCCTGACAGTGGGAAGCCAAAGCTACATGCATCAGACAGAAATGGGGATCTGGGTGGGAAAGTGGGAGCCAGAGGCTTTGACTCAGGAAATGTTGACGGGTTTGGTGTCAGTGTGTCTTTGTGGACCCCAAGTGCAAGGCAGTGATGGGGGCCGGTGGGGGGACCAGGAGGCAAAGTGTCCATGAAGCAAGAGGGCAGCTCAAACATGATCCCATCTGGCTGACAGGATTCTGGGATGAAAGAGCTTCTCCCTCCCTTTTGGGGATTTGGGGACCAGAAAACCAATAACGTGATCATGTTTGAAGGGTCTATGTGTCTTGTTGACTTCTCTCTTACCTGGCTCACGTGACCGGTCTGGTTGACTGGCCCCAGACAGATCTATGAAAGCCACAGGAGGGAGCCCATGCCATTGGAGCCAGGCTGCCTGGGCCCTGATCCCAGCTCTGCCATCTCCCAGCTGAGTGTGACCGTGGGGGAGGTACTTCATCTTTCTGCCTCTTTTCCCTGTTCTGTGAAATGGGGATAAGAGGGGCCGCTACCTTGTGAGGTGGTTGTGAAGATTAGATGATCCGAGACTTGAAAGAGCTTAGAACAGAGCCAGGCATACATCCTGCATGGTGGAAATGTCAGTCATTACTCTGTGTCTTGCATCTAAAGGTATTCACTCGCCCACATCCCAGGGCACCGACCACTGCCCCAGTGTTCATGGTTTTCCTTCCATCCACATCAGGTCTTGACCAACAAGAGTCACCTCTGGGTTGAGGAAAACGTTTGGCGGATGGAGATATATCTCTCCCTGGGAGTCCTGGCCCTCGGCACGCTGTCCCTACTGGCCGTCACCTCGCTGCCATCCATTGCCAACTCACTCAACTGGAGGGAGTTCAGCTTCGTTCAGGTAAAGCAGATTTGCCTCTGTTAGTGCAGCTCAGCCTGGCCTTGCCTCACCTCTCGTGGGCCAGTGCCTTCTCTTTGCAAACTGCCTCAGCTGTGATGATCCGGGCAACAGGGCTGCTAGGTCAGAGGCCAGGGGCCTTCCGGCCCTGAGGGCCCATCCAGATCTCCCTATAAAGAGGCTGCCTGGGAAAAGCTCATCCTTCTGATGTCTGCGGTCTGCGGAGGCCAGGTATAAGCATGTAAAAAAAAATTAGACAACAGAACACTGAACCCTGGATTAAATAGTATTAATTTCTACAATTTTTTAGCTTCTTGAACAAAATCTCTTGATGTGCCATCATTGGATATCTCACTGGTCTAGCTGGGAGTCAGTGAGCCAATGAGCAAGCCTAGCCGGCCACCCAGCACCCACTCTCAACCTGGCCCTGTTGGTCCCTCTCACCCCTTGATTTGGGCAGGGCACAGGGGAGGTAAGCACAGGGATCACCAGTTGATGGGCATGAAACGCAGCATTTCCCCAATGCCACCATTCCTGTGACAAATCCAGAGAAAAGGAGGTCTGTAGTCTGAGGAATTTGAGTAGAGGTTTGTGTCTCTCAAGAGAGACACAATGCACTTTGGCCGGTCGAGGATTTGGATGCTGTCTACAGCAGCAAACCTTGTTACCCAGATTTCTTTGAGCATCAGCCCTGTCTGCACTCCACAGAAGATGCTTTGAGAGGTGCTGCTGGGGACAGAAGGTTCTTCATGCATTTCTTCACGCAATCACTGACTACTGAGCACTTACTGCATGCCAGCCATGGTGCTAGACCTGGGATGTGACAGGGAACAAGACAGGCACAGCCACGTTTCAATTACAGGGACAACAGGGATGGACTTTTTTACATTTCTTCGCCATCTGCCATTGTTCTCGTCAGCCCCTCGGTGTCGGTGAATTCACTCACCCCTCCCATGGATGGGTGCTGACTAGTGCTGGATTCTCCCCCGCTGTCATATCAGGACAGAGAACAGCTATCACATCCACCCCCATTGTCAACAAAAATCTGCTGCAGTCTCTTTGCAGTGAGGCCAGAGTACAGGATTCGAAGAGGGACAGTGACGGTGCAGTGCTCTGACGTAACCCAAATTAATTTCCTCGACTGGGACCACTTACGTACCTGAGAATGAAACAGGGCTGTGGTAGTGGTTTCTGAATCTCATTGGCTCTGCTCATCCTGGAAGGTCCCTGGATGAGGGCTCAGGGCCAACACATGCCAGCATTAGCAGGGGAAAGAAGAATTTTACATATTGCCACTAATCCCCCTGTCCTGCACACCCAAATCTAGGATTTTTCTGTTCCTGCCTGGAGTATCCCAGGGTGCATGGTTTATCCGCAATTAAAACAGACCGGAGGTTGCTCATCTCACCAGAAAGTTGCTCCCTTAAGCAGCCACAGATTACAGGGCAGGCTCTGGCTGCCTGGGAAAGCCAGAGGATTTGTTTTGTTAGCCAGCCTGACTGGGACCTCAGCAGCCACATATTGAAGGGTTGAAGAGGCAAATGTGAAAGTCCTGCTGTCACTGCAAGGGCAGGGGTTTGGGAGGCCGGGAGATGGGAGAAAGGCAGGGCTATACTTATGGAAGTCGGTTGCCGGCATTCTGTCCACAAAAGCAAATGCTCTGTCTCCCCGAGGAGTGAGGAGAGCCGACCGGAGGAGGAGTGTGGGTGCCCTGGAGCCTGTCCTCCAAGGATGCGGGGAGCTGGCGTGAGAGATTATGTGTGAAAGAAAGATAAAAAGCATTTTGCTATTATCCTCAGGGTGTGTGGTCACATTTCCATTATCCCCGACTAGCTACCAGTCCGCCATGTCTGAGTTAGTAGAAGGCAGCAAGGAAAAGGCCACAGGACTCCAACCCAGGGCATGGGAATGGTCCAGGCCACTGTTTGCGAACTGTGATTGACACTCACTGGTGGTCATGAAATGAATTTAGTGGCTTCCAGCCAGCTTTTTAAAACATGAAATAGAATAGAATGGGAAAGCACATCCCAGTGTTTATCATGCTGTGGGATAAATATTTTTTAAGCTGTCTTGCTGCAGTGGTTACATGTACTATGTGGTATGCCTGGTTGCGTACCGCTCAGTAGTGTCAAATGGGATTCTCACTCTGAGCCACCTTGGGAAATAGTTTGGAGTCACAGAGCTCTCTGGACCTGTGGGCTCAGATGCCTGGGGGTGCCCTGGGATGGCTCTGGAGGCAGGTTTTCACCAGCTTCTTGGGTGACTCATAGGCATGCAGGATGCAGTCAGTGTCTCTGTGGGGGGACCCAGGGTTGGAGCCAGCGGGCCTGAGTTTCCATCCAGGATCACCACTCTCCAGCCCTGCACCATGAGGCAGTTTTTTTAGCCTCTCAGAGCATCTGTATCCTCACTTATGTCTGTGTCCACCTCCTGTGGTCACCCATAGGATTTGAGTCAAGGACATGTAAAGTGTATGAGTTGAAGGTGTATAAAAGTCACCTGGCCCAATAGTGGCTGTACGATTTCTGGGGTAAGCTTCAATCCTCTGTGAAGTTAGAACTGCCAGCAAGGAGCAGGCTGGGCCCCGTTTCCTTCCCCTGGCACACATGGTGCAGCCTGTCACCAGGGCCTTTAACAGACTGGCTGTGGAGATGCCATGGTTATCAACGGGCCTGGCCTGACTCCTGAGTCTTCACCGATTCATTTAGCTAAAAGCCATCAAAACAGTAGATTAATTCCATAGAGGGGACTTGTGCTTACATTTCTCTTTTTATATCAATGGCTGTTTTCAAAGTATTCAATTTGGGTTTTTGTTTGTTTGGTGGTGGTGGTGGTATTGTTTTCATTTGGTTGGGGCTGTGCTCACTGCTCCCAATTAGGCCAGTTGAACGTCATTAGATTGCAGGAGAGGGTCCAAGGTGGCGGAGTAGGGTGGGAGCTGCACTCACGGCCTCTCAGGACCCCATCAAAATTATAATTAAATGATAACAGTCAACCTGGAGAACCATCTGAAGAGTAGCTGAACAGAAGTCATATAACTAAAGATATAAAGGAGGATCCATGTCAAGACTAGTAGGAGGGGTGGAAACACAAAACAGGCTGGCCCTATACCCATGTGTGGCCATTGAGAATCCAAAGGGATGTCTTAGCTGCAAAGGTCCCCACTAAGCAATGGGGCCCCAAGAGGCCCCAGAACTGACAACACCTGGTAGCTGATCTCAGACCACAACAGAGCACCACCTGATGGTTCCACAGCAGCACATCCAGAGGGAGGTCTCGGCAGGCACCAGAACCTGCAGGGGCAAATTCCACTTCATAGGGTCAGCCTCTGCACAGTAGCTTATACACTGTGATTGTGGCCTATCCTCACACATCAAGCCAGCCTGAGGCTCAGCCCCGCCCACAGACATGCCAATAGCAATCAAGGCTCAACTGCAACAGGAGAGCACATATAACACACACAAGGGACACTCCTGGAGCACCTAGTTCAGGGGATCAGGGAGACTGCACCACCAGGTCCTGCAGGACACCTACTACATAAGACCACCAGGCCAAGACTGGGAGATGTAGCAGCTCTACCTGATACATAGAAAAAAACAGAGAGAGGCAGCCAAAATGAGGAGACAAATAAACATGGTCCAAATGAAAGAAGAGGATAAAACTCCAGAAAAAGATGTAAACAAAATGGAGGCAAGCAATCTACCAGATACAGAGTTCAAAACACTTGTTGTAAGGATGCTGAAGGAACTTAGTGAGAACTTCAACAAAAAGACAGCAAGCATAAAAGAGGACGTAGAACCATAAAAAAGAACCAGTTGAAAATGAAAAATACAAAAACTGAAATGAAGAATACACTAGAAAGAATCAACAGCAGGTTAAATGAAGCAGAGGGTCAAATCAGCAATTTGGAAGACACGGTAGCAGGAAACACCCACTCGGAGCAGGAAAAAGAAAAAAGAATTTTAAAAATGAGGATACTTTTGCCCTGGCTGGTGCGGCTCAGTGGAGTGAGTGTCGGCCTGTGAACCAAAAGGTCGCCAGTTTGATTCCTACTCAGGGCACATGCCTGGGATGTGGGCCAGGTCCCCAACTGGGGGCGTGCAAGAGGCAACTGATCAGTATATCTCTCAAACATCCATGTTCCCCTCCCTCTCTTTCTCCCTCCCTTCCCCTCTCTCTAAAAATAAATAAATGAAATCTTTTTAAAAGTAAAATAAAAAATGAGGATCGTTTAAGGGACCTTTGGGACAACCTCAAGTGTAACAACATCTGCATCATAGGGAGTACCAGAAGAAGAAGAGAGACACCAAGGCATTGAGATCCTTTTTGAAGAAGTAATGACTGAAAACTTCCCTCACCTGTTGAAGAAAAGATACACAAGTCCTGGAAACACATATGAACCCAAAGAGACCCACACCAAGACACATGATAATTAAAATACCAAAGGTTAAAGACAAAGAGAGAATCTTAAAAGCAGCAAGAAAAAGACAGGTAGCTACCATAAGACTGTCAGCTAATTTCTCAGCCGAAA
>VMDR010026005.1:0-14215 GCA_007922815.1 Macrotus californicus
CCTCCTTCTTCCTTCTCTCTCTCTATCTCCCCTCCCCCTTCTCTCCCTCTCTCAGAACCAGGCTTAAAATATACCATGAGTGAAGTTGTCTTTGGGGCTTCTTTGAAAATATTTTAGTGACAACATTATAGAATATCATTACAATGTCATTAGGAGTACATTTTTGGCCTTCTGAGAATGGTTCCAGGCCAAAGTCCTATCATCTGGGCAGTGAAACATTTTTCTTAAACTCCAATTTCATTGAAAGTTAGGTTTAGTTTTTATTTCCATGCTTGACACTTGTTAGTTCTACTCTGATTCATAGTAATAATTTATAATATAGGTAGAAAAGCTCAAGAAGTTTATAGACTGTGATTGAGAGGATGCTAAGTGGTACTACCCACACAGTCCTAAAGGTCTGGGAGCTGATGGTTAGCAGCTGATGGCTGTCTGCTGTGTCCCTCTTGGAGAACTGCCCTTAGTGGGAGAAAGTCACTTTGCCAAAAATTATTATCTGAAGGCAGCTCCTTCTTAGGATGGGTCAGGATAGGGCATAAAAGGCAGGGCCCCTTGCTTCAATTTGGGACAACTCTGAAGGGACATCCCAGCTCCAGAGCTTCGGGAGGGAAGCGATGAGCCCTTTATTGTGACTGCACCAAAGGTCACTCTTCCCAGTTTGATTTGTTTGCTTCCTTCCCCACAGTTCTGATCCCCAATAGGCTTGCTGCACACAAATCTCCAGCTCACAGTTCATTGCCCAGGGAATCTAACTGTAATAATGACCAAAATATTTTGCATAGGGGAACTACATTATTCTAGTTTTCTCATTCCCTTTTTCAGAATTAAACATTTCTTAAATTCATGTCCTCAATGAAATAAAAAAACACGTATTTCATTAAAGAAACTTTGTACTTATGTCCCATCAAGGGCTGCCTTCAGAAAACATGGCTTGCTAAGACATTTACAGCATTTAGCGCCTTCCTCAAACTTGTTCAACTCCCATGATTAAATCTGAGAAATACAGAATTCAAAAGTGGCTTAAAAAAAAATCCAAGGAAGGTTAAGTGGTCTATGGCTTTCTTAACAAAATCAATATGTGAGTAGCTTCCTGTGGCTGTTTAGGGATCTGCACGCATGACTTCCATTAGTATGAAGTGCTCTCTTTCCTGTCAATACCCATTTTTACACATTTTCCAAGTTGTTCATTTCATATTCACATTTTTTCCATAGCTGAGAGAACGAAAGTCTGTAATATTTTCTTTAGCAATTAAATGTTAGTCACCTACCATTAAATCAGTATTTCTCCAAAACTGGCTTTTGATTTCTTCAGCCTTCTCACTCTGGATTATGATAAATTTTTCAAAATTGTGGTATCATCTGCTTTCAGTTGTTTGACTACTCAGAGAGCCAGAACTGCCTGTAGAAGTAGATAGGGTGGGCAATTAGCGAACAAAAATACAGGAACCCATTAAGAATTTCAGATAAGCAATAGATTTTTTTTTTTTTTAGTATAAGTGTGTTGCAAATATTGCAGGGCTATACCTACATTAAAAAGTTATTTGTTATTCATCTAAAATTCAAATTGAACTGGGCGTCCTGTATCTTATCTGGCAATCCCAGCCCAGGCTCCTGGGTGCCCCTGGATAGGGTCCTGGGCTGTAGAGACTGCCCGCCAGCACCTGGCCTTTGGAAGAGTGGTGCTTGGTGCCAGATGGACACACCCACCATACACTGAGGGCCTGCAGCTCACTCCCAAACCTCCCTCCTAAACTGCCTTGGATGTGTCTTTGGACCTTTGTTTTGGCCTTTTCCCCAAGACAGCATTTCTGAGTGCAACCTTAGGCTGAGATCTGGGCAAGGGGTAGGTGATGGAAAAGGTGGCAGGAGATGGGGTATGTGGCTAAGGTTCCCCCACATAGAAGCATGCCAGATCCTTCGGATGTAGGACAGAGCCTAAGGTGAAAAGACGGAGCTGGACAGGAAAGGCAGGGCCTGAGTTTGAACCCTTGCCTCAGGCCCCACAATGTAAGGGGCAAGCCTGCTGAGAATACCACCCTCTACACATTCTGTGTGCTTTCTGTTGGCTCTCTGGGGCTGGGCACATTGAGGGCAGAGTGCAGAGGTTTCCACTGAAAACTTACAGCTGCCATGCCTATCTAGCCCCTTGAATATTTTCATGTTTCAGTTCACCTGCTTTGTGGGGAATTTCCTCAGAGACATTTCACCAACGAATGGGCCTTTGAAAAAAGAAACTTAAAAAAGAATCTACATCACCATGAACACAAGAACACTACAAAGTAAGTTTAGTGTCTTTCGTGTACTGAACCTTGAAGGGATGGTTCAGCTAAGTGCACCCGGGTGCTCTGTGTAAGTGCTGGCCGTTCTCCAGCGACTCCCCTGAGTGCAAAAACACCAGCTCTGTTCATTTCAGAGGGAACACAGCCTGCATTGCTGGTGTGGTTTCTGTTTGCCAGGAAAAAAATTAAGTAGAGGGAAGACACTAGCGAAAAGCAGGCTTTTGTGGAAATATGATGTATAGGCTGTTTATGGTGTGGACAGTGCTTATTTAACCTCATAGAGAAAATAAGTTAATATTTACTTAAGGCTCTGGGCTGCATGAACACACCTGTGTTTGTACATGACAAGAAAGGATTTTTGAAAAACGGCATGATAGGATTGCATTTGGTCCCACGCAGTACGAAGCCAACCAAAGCAACTTCAAAATTGTCAGGTGTCTCTTTCCTCCTGGTGCCCCCGAAGACCCAGGTTCTTTCTGCCTGCCATCCTTGGTTTGGCGTTCTCTCTCTGCTAGTGAGGTGACTGCTGTCCTTCTAGGCAGGAAGGGGATGGGAGAAGGGCAAAATAATGTTGTCAAGTTTGTCTTTTTAAATAATTTCTTGGAGGTTGCAACTAGCAAACTTTGCTCATATCACCCTGGCCATTAATGTGTCAGAGAGCCAGCAGCAGCTGCAAGGGAAGCTGAAACACTGGCCGCTCTGCTTTCCCAAACAACGTCTGGCCTCTCTTAGAAAGGGCAATGGGAGAGCAAGATATTGGGTAGGCTATTGGCCTTTTCTGCCACAGGTATGAACAAGCATATACATTCTTTAAAAACAAGGCATTTTTCCTTCCAACATACTTAATCAAATCCATCACTGCACAGCAAGTTCAATAGATATGAGTAGAATGAATAATATATTCCCACCAATAGTTAATGTTATTTATTTGTCCACAAGTTAGTCCCCAGGTTGAGAGATGGTCTCTCCAGATGTTATATCTGTACAGTAGATCTGAGCAACAGCTAGCAAAAATTCTTTACATAATGGGATTTCCTGCCAATGCCAAAATTTACCTTATCATTACACTTAACAAATAAGTTTTAAAAAGTATATTATTGCACATCTTTGTTATAAACACTGGCTTGTTAGAAGATACAATATACCTCATTTTAAAATGCAAACCCAAAAGCTAAACATACAATATTTTTCAATGCATGGTAGAATAAAAGGGATGAAACATGACAAAAATGACCCTTGACCTGCTGGAGCTTATAAGCTGCTAAGCTATAACCTAGTAGGACACCCAGCTGGCCTGAGGGACGAGTGCCAGGCACCAGTGGAACTAGACAGGAGGCAGATGCAGTGGGAGCAGCAGCAATCCAGAGGGGAGGTCTCTGTGTTTGCATAGAGTGCACCAGCACGGAGCCTTCAGCCGGTTACGAAACAAACGAACAAAAAAACATTAGTAAGAGCCTAGTGCGCTTGATAACTCTGCCACGCTGCCAGCCAAAGGCCAAGGTGGAGTCTCCAGTTAATACTGTAGAAGGAAACTGCATCACTTGCAGACTGAGCTGGCTTATGAAATCAAGGTGCCACTTTAGAGGGACAAAGTGACTTCATGGAAGATGAGTAAGCGCAAAACACACTTTGAAAGCAGTGCTAATGCTAATAATTACAAGTCCTGTGCCAGGTACTTCAAACTGTCCTTTGGTCAATAGACACGAAACCTCGAAGTACATTTTCAACAGAACTCCATTGATAGTGTGGCCCTTTGGTTAATTTAATTCATTTCAAATATTTCATTTAACTCATTTCAGAATGTTGTTCTTAATCCTGTACTCAAAACATTTATTACATGAAAATCTTTGTAATTTGTAACTGAAAACTGTAAGCTTCCTGTGAAAAGACAGGAGTACATAACATTTCGAGATTCTGTGTCATTTTTCCCTTTTGGGACCTAGTTGGTGAATATAGCATCGGGTATGATTTCAGTCGGAGTGAATAAAACAGGGAAAATGCATCTCTAAATATCCTCCCTGTGCACCCTACTCAGCACACGAGGGCAGGTGTTCAGGAGGCAGAGAAAGGACATCGCCGAGGCCTCGGAGGATACTTGATGCAGAATTAACTTGAAGGTGGGACACAAACGCCACCCGAGTCCTCAAGCAGCCTCCTGGCCTGCCCCAAGGCCCCTCCGCCCTCCTACCGCCTGCCCCGCCTCCCTCCCGCCGGCGACGTGGCGGGCGCACCGGTCCGGTAGGCGGTCAGGTGGTTGGGTGGCGTCCGACGCCTCCGGAGGCGGGGACTAGGCGGGAGTGGCGGCGGAGGCTAGGAGGAGCTGGTGGCGCGGTCGGAGAGGCGGCTGGCGGCACAGAGGACGCGAGGGAGAGGCGGCGGGCCGGCGGGCGACATGGAGCGCGGCGAGCCAGGTGAGGGCCAGGGTCGGGCGGCGGGTGCGCGGCCCCGGAGGTGCACAGCGTCGCCTTCGGCGCCCTCGCTGCCGGTGGCAGCTCCACGGTCCGTTCGCGCTTCCTGGTGTGGCGGGGCGTGAGGGAGGGCGCTGACAAACAGACGGAACGATGACAGAGAAGCTTCTAGGAGGCGGCGACCGCCCGTGCTGCGACGTTGATGCGCTTTGGGTGGAAGGCGGCGCGGATGCAGTGCCGCACAGCTGGCTTTTATCACTAATGGAAACTGAGGCACTGGGACCAGGTCCTTTCGCCCCTCAAGACGAGAACATGAACCCCCTTCTCCATGTTAAGACTCTGCTCTCTCCTAGTTAACGCAGGATTTTGGTAGCCTGTGACCTCATGGCTATGGTTTGGATGCCTATATTTAACATGCCAGGTGTCCCCAACTGCGGAGTCGTGTCTGTGGGTTTATTTGAGGGGTAGGGGTGGGGAGGAAGGCAACTTTTCATAGTAAGAGTCTTCTTTAACCCATCAAGGTGAAACCCCACCACAGAAAACCCTCCGTCTAATGACTACAGCTTTGGACGCACACAGTTCTGAAAACAGTATGTCAACTGCAAGTGCCTCGAATGGAATCATTGTTTAAGAGATGTGGGATTGTAGGGTAGGGTTTTCAGATTTCAGTATTGCTATATCCTAGAGATCTTTGCCAATAATAATCCAGTAACTGTAACAGATGCACAACACGCTTTTAAAAAGATACGTAAGTGCTAAAACATACAAAAGGGAACGATAAGGTCAATTTTTGAAAGGAGGTGTAAGAATAACTGCTGTTTTGAGTCCCAACACATCAGTTTTCATTTTTTGCTTATTACCTTCCAGTATTTACCTTCATACATATGTGTTTTTATGTAAATAAAACCATATTCCATACGTACAATTTTGTGTTTTACTCTTGAGAAGTTGAAAGCCAGAGCTTTAGGAACCTTGCAGCCCTTACTTTCTCTCTGCCCCTCAGACTAACCTCATCCTTATCGTCTGAGTGCTTATAATGTGTGCTGTAAGTTTTACATGGATGCACATGTAATACTTATATGTATGTACACATACATATATACATTATGTGCATGTGTGTGGGTGTGTGTATACACACCCACACACATGCCCACATAATGTGTGCATTTTAAACTTCTTGAGGTGAGAAGCATGTAGTTCATCTTTGTCCACAGCTGGGTAATGTGGTGATTTGCGCACAGTGAACATTCAGACGTTTAAGCCAGAAAGCTTGTCACAGGTCTTATGTGTATTATTAGGAGAAGGCCAGGACCACCATGTAAGCAGGCACTGTTCTAGTTTTTCATGAGGAAAATGGGGGTGTCAAACATGTGAACGTGCACATTTCCACATGTCTTCCATTGTCATATTTAATGCATTGATGTTTTTAGAATGACTATGTTTGGTACTTGTCAATAGCTGACTTAGGTGAGTAGAATGACTAATTTTACTAGATTTTATATTCTAGAGTGGCTGATCAGAAAGTCATTAGTGCCTCTGCCATATTTCAGCTGGCTAATGCACTTTGTGTGGTTTTTGTAGGACTAATTTGTGTATGTGTGTCTAAGACATTTTATAAATTCTTTGGCTTATAAGAGGATTCTTTTTCTGTCTCTAATTTTCAAATGTTTTCTCTGGTCAAGATATTCGTCAGTCATGTTAGTTCTTGTTTTTAATTGTTATTCTTCGAGGGCAAGGGATCCATCCTCTTCAAGTGGAGAGTCTGGAGACTGGCCTCAGAATGACAGATGAGTCACCCGCCTTGGGAAGGTCAGCGGGCTCCCTGTGCAGCTGTGCTGGGTGACAACCACGTGGCTTGGCCTTACATTTCTGGTTCCGCCTGCCTATCTCTTTTGTCTTTTCATCTTTATGTTCCCATGGCATATAGTAGGTGCTCAGAAATGTCTGTGGACTACTGCCTGCGATGGAAAGGAAAATACCAGGACCACCTTCCAGCTGTCGGAACCATTGTTGACTCTGCAAGTTGGACTCTCGCTTCCTCCTTCCTCCTGTTCTTTTTCCTCTGTAATTTAAAGGAGCAGAACTCTGAGGTTAGGCGGACAGAGTTGCTGATGAGGCTGTGCTGGGCTTGGAGGGTAAGTTACATGTGAGGTTTTTGAGCTAGTGGAGCGGATTGCTCAGTCTTCAGTGACTCTAAGAGAGTCAGATCGTAAACTTGCATGTTGGCTAGCAAATAACGTTGGCTGAAATAAGGCTTATAACACTCTGTGCTTATCTTTTGAATTGCAATTTTTTTTTTTGCAGGGTCCTTAAAACTAATCAGAAAGTCTGAAGATTTGTTTAACTTACTTTTTTTGTTTTAAATCCTCACCTGAGGATATGTTTGTTGATTTTAGAGAGGAAGTTGAGGGGAGGGAGGGAGAGATAGAGAGAGAGAGAGAGGAAGGAAGGAAGGTCGATGTGAAAGACCATCATCGATCGATTGCCTCCTGTACTCACCCCTACTGGGGATCGAAACCACAGCCTAGGTATGTGCCCTGGCTGGGGATCGAACCCACAACCTTTTGGTGTACCGGACAACTAAGCCAACTGGCTGGGGCTGTTTAACTTACTTTCTTATTTAAAATACGTGGACTTTCTTGAATTTGCCTGTCCCTTAAAAAAAAAAAAAAACCTCTAGATGCAAAATTAAATATCTTACCTCTTGTCCTAAATGCATTTCTCTATTGAAAATGTCTCTTTATACCTTCCTTCTTATATGAAGCTGTCAAAATGTATCATTTGTTACCAGTTTTATTTAACAGAGCTAGAGAGTTTGGAAAGGAACAGTTTTCTTTGTGTTTTTAATGAGCACATTCTAATACTGTTCACTATCAGGCTGATTCTACTAGTTTCTTACCGCCTTCTGTTCCAAGACTTTGTATAAAATACTCTGCTTATGTTGAGAGCTCCATCAACACCAACTGATGTAAAATATCCCTTAACCTGCTGATGTCTGTCAAGAATTTCAGCGTGTTAAGCTCCACGCAGCACGTCTAATGTGTGTGGTATTTCCTGCTCTGTGCTAACTAGAGCAGACATTGTGTAAAAAACTTCCTGACTACCTTTTATGGTGCTGAGTAAATATTTATACTCAGTACTCTCTTATGTTAGTAATAATCTGTAATTTAGCACCATTATATGGAAGTGATAATCAACTAGCCACTAAGCATTTTATGTGTGTTTCAGTTAAAACACACACCCGCACACACACACTCACACCCCAAACTTTATTTTAAGGGGGAAAAAGGAAGGCTCCCCCCAAAAAAATAGGAAGTGGGAAAGGCTGCAAGAAAACAGTAAGACAGTAAAACATAATAAAACAACTGTGATTTCAACATTGTAATTATGCCTTAGAGATAACAAAAATGTGAGATGTTACTTACTTAAAAGTAAAAGAAATGTGGAGGTGGCTGGATAACAACTTTGAAGGTCTGCTCACAAATCTTCGAGTGTGACCCACCCAGGTTCTTGGTTTCTTTGGTCAAGTCTCACCTTCCATATGGTGCTGGTGTCTTTGTTAGCTCACATTCACTTGCTGCATTTATTTTTATACCCAAGCCAACCTGGTCCCAAGGGGAAAGCTGAGTGGTAGGAGGGGTTGTGTGAGTGGTTAGCAGGGTCTCTAAGCAGAATGATCCATGCATTCAATCTAAACAAATGCCCTCACAGTTCAGAGTATAAAAGAACACCCAGTCCCCTGAACTTCTGTGTTACCGACCCTTTTGTTACAGGTTGAGATTGTTTTATTTTCCGTTTAAGGTTCATTATTTATGTTTTAATTGTTGATTGTTGTAAGTCTTCCTCCCGAGACTCTCCTAAATTTTAGTTAAGCTGAGTGGGTACCATAATCTTAGCAATTTTTCTTAGTATTTTTCTTAGAAAATGTCCAAGGGATCAAGGGATTTAATGTTTAGTGGTAGTTAAGAAATGTTTGAGTTAAAAATACTTTTTTGGTAGGCGAGAATAGTTGTTCATTTTAGAAAAATCAGAAAATATAGATGGAGAAAAAGAAAATAAAATCACCTCTAACCCTACAGTGAAAAATCACTATTACTATATTGGTTTATATATCTAAACTTTTCAACAAATCACAAAATAATCTCTTGAATATTTCATTGTATTGCTTGTCGTACAAAAAACTCAGTATATTTTTAAAACACTTCTCCAATGTCATTTTGACTGGTGTGACCAGGTTGTTAGTGCACGTGACACAAAATTTAAGATGACTAAAAGGCTGTAAAATGTAAATCTCTCTGCCATTCCTGTCTCTCTCTTGGACTGTTCTCTTGGGTGACAATGCCACCATTGTCACCAGCTTCTTCTCTCTTTGTCCAGAGGGAGTCTATAAATGTAGCTATACATACACTTACATTTAAATACACATTTCCATATGTGTATTTGTGTGCATATATACGCTGACACAACTCGTTTAGCATGAACTTCCTTCCCCGAAACAGTGTATGTTTTAGAAGTCATTCAACATGTTCTGTGGAGTGGCTTCATTTGTAATGGCTGTTGGTAGATATGTATTTGTAGATGTACCATGTTATTGAGGGGAACTAAAGTCTTGCCACCCCCAAGTATATCTTTTGATATATTGATTTGAAGCTGGTTATTAAGAAAAGCCTCAGAAAAAAACCTTTGACCCTCCTCCCTTTACCTGCCTAGAGGAATTCAAGTACAAAAACTGCTTAAAGGAAGGGAGCATCACCTTAGTTAGCACCATAATATGAGCTAGATGTAGCAGATGGGGAAAATTTAGCAGAGCTAAATTTGTGTCCCATTGTTTCTGGGTGGCCCAGCAAGAATTCATTTACCACATGTTTGCTCTTTCTTGTCTACCTATAAATTACCTCTTTCCCTTTTGAATCCTAGACCCCTGTCCCCTTCTCCTTTGTCCAAAATAGCATAGAAGCCTCAGCTGCCCAATGCAGTGTCTCAGGGCCTCATGTTCTTACGGCAGGTGCACACGTACATCCATCATAAACTTTGGACTTCTTCTCCTGTCAATCTGTCTCATGAGAACTTGATTATCAGCCCAGCTTGAAGAATTTAGAAAGTGGGAGGGAGGTTATTTTTGTGCCCCCACATTATATAACATAATGGGTGATATTTAACTTGTTCCCTGTTGATGGACATTTAGGTTTCTCCTAATAATTTGGCTCTTAAGACAAAGCTGCAGCAAATACATTTTTATCCAAACCATCCCATAAATGTGCCAGTTTGTCTGTGGTAAGAGTCCGTAGAAGAATGTGGGCATTCAGTTTGACAGTGTTAAATCCTGCTCTGTAGAAGTGGTGCCCGCTACATACCACCAGCAGTGTGCGAGCAGCGGCGTCCTCTGTCATCCAGCCAGGGTTGCCGCACTTTGTCATCTTT
Organism: Macrotus californicus; assembly: GCA_007922815.1. Taxonomy (NCBI): domain Eukaryota; kingdom Metazoa; phylum Chordata; class Mammalia; order Chiroptera; family Phyllostomidae; genus Macrotus; species Macrotus californicus. Next base: position 10,106 of record VMDR010026005.1, read on the forward strand.
ATTGTCTCATAGGGGAACAGGGGCTTCTCAGTAATCATTTCATTATGTGTTTTTCTTAATATGAAGGTGGTCGTACTTCTTTTGAAAAGCCTAAAATCTGTTTTGCATTTTCTGTGAAATATTTGTTCATAAACTTTGCCAATTTTAATATTGTGTTACTAATCTTTTTCTTGTTTGTAGATGTGGCCCTCTGTCCATGATATGAATTGCTAATATATTTTTTCCTAATTCGTTGTTCTTTTTTTGACTTTATAGTATTTTTTCCCAAGCAGAAATACTAAGTTGTGGGTTTTTATTTTTAGCTTCTAGCTTTTGACTCATTCCTAGAAATGTCACCCTCACTTTGTGTGTGTGCTTTTATGGTTTTATTTTTTACATATTTTATTTTTTTACATTTAAATCTTTCATCCATCTAGAGTTTATTTTGGTAAAAAGTATGAGGTATCTGGAAGCATAATAGACAATTTCTCTTTTCTTTCAAAAGTATTTTTCAGAAGAGCAGCAGGCTATGGCAGCAGCCATGGGAAGGGAGCAGTGGGAAGTGTGTCTATACCAGAATGTGGCTGTGTGTCTGTCCTTGTGTCTCAGGACTAGTTATAAATGTTTAGGGCAAAGAATGCTGGACTTGAAATTATGTCCGGGTGGAAAATTCAGTTTTCTCATTTTCTGGTTACGAGACATTGAATAAGTCACTAAATCTCTTTAAGCCTGAATATACCTCACATATTTCTGGAAATTAAGTGAAAATCTGTGACTACCACTGGCACTCAATACATGCTGATTGTGACACTGAATATTACCTATGTCTGTAAAATGCTAATTCCCAATTCAAATTAAACATTTCATTTCTTTAGAGACAAATACAAGCACATAGCGAGGCCACTACAATGGAATGGGCATTGTAAGGCTGTCTGACCATGACTGAGAAGGGAGTAAGCAGCTTGGGCTGGGTCCTCATAAAAGGATTCTGAAAGTGGATGACCTTTGAATTTGGACTTGAAAGCTAAGCAGGGAATCTTTGTAAGAGAAGGAAGGGTTAGAAAGGGAATTGGGGGTTAGATCTGAGGTAGGAGGGAGTCTGAGGACAAAGGCAAGTAGAGAAGGGCTTTCAGGTTGGAATTGGGGTAGAATCTGGGAAAAGAAGAGCAGATGTGCGGAGGGAGGTACTGAACTTAGTTTGGGGGATGTCACATTTGAGCCCTGTTCTGGCTATCCAGAGCTGCATAACAAACTGCCGCAAAACCTAGTGGTTTAAAACAGCAGCGTGAATTATGATCACAGACCTGTAATGTGGCAGGACTTGGTGGGGGCAGCTTGTCTCTGCTCCCCTCAGCCTCAGCCAGGACCACCTGAAGCCTGACACTGGGGTTGTCCGAAGAACCACCCGAGGGCCCGCTGTACTGGGAAGATGTGGTCAGCTAGAGCTCAAGGCACCTGTCTCTCCCACTTGGTCTCCAGCCCAGACAGCCAGCTGTGTTTGCTTGTCTGTGTTGAGTGTTGTTTTTTGCTGGTGACCATGCTGTTGACACAGCAGCCTGCCACTCAGGATGTTAGCTCAGGGCTCCCAAGTTGTGAGTCCTAAGAGAGAGTCAGGGGGAAACTGTGTGACTTTATATGACCTAGTCTCAAAGTCATGTGGCATTATAAGACCAGCCCATGTTCAAGGAGAGGGGACTTAGACTCTACTTTTGGTGGGAAGAGTGTCAATGAGTGTGTTCACATGTTTTAAAGTCACCACCAGATCTTTGTGTGATGTCCATGTGCATAGGAGTGAAACTTAGGTCTCTAAGTGGTCCTGGGCAGAATGTCACAGTTTGGGAGACCTTAGCACACCTGATAAGTGAAGCTGTTAAGTTGCTGTGTGGCCCAGGAAAAAAAGTGGAGCAAATAGAGGATAGAGCATGGAGCATAGACATTTCAGGGCAGGGGGTGGGGTGGGGGGAAGGTGCGAGCCCAGGAATAGGGAGTTTGACTCTCAGAGGCTGAGAGAGGCCAAGCGCATTGAGGAATATCGCTACTGGCCTTAGTGATGAGGACAATCATGGGTAATGCTGACAGAGTCAAGCCCCGTGGGTTGGGGTGGGGATGCAGAGAAGGGGTAGGCAGGTCTTGTGGATTGGGGACCTATGGGATTGGTAAAGGGAGGCAATGCAAAAGGCCAGACTGCTCTTTCCAGAAGCCAGGTGCTGTTTGGAAGGGACTTTTGAGTTAAGTGATGGCTATTTGCTTGCCTGCATTTGACATTTGTATTTGTTTATAAAATAAGCAGAGAAAGTAGAGGCAAAAGGGAGTAACAGGGTTTGCTATTCCTATAGTATATGTCACTGATTTTAGTGAAGGTGCTTTTAATGCAAAATGTATTTGAATAGTCATATCTAGAGACTGACCTTCAGGAGCTCAGGTCTCTAAGCAAATTCACTTTAATGTGTAAAATCCTTGCAGACAATAAGTGCTTATTAAGTATCAGTGAAATGAAAATATTATACTTTCCCTGGGTGATGTGAGAAGTAATTTAGCTGAGAGGTGACATTTGAGACAACTAGGAACGCTGTGATTTTTTTCCCATGCTGAGGATTTGTCAGGGCAGACATGAGGTTGTGAGGGATCACTTTGGTTGGGGGGCGTCTTGGCTGTGAGATTGACTTGTGCAGTGTCTGTACTTGTCCCAGGTTCTCTTGGGAAATAATTCCATTCCAGAGCGACAGTCCCCCAACTGGAAAGTCAGTTAGCTATTTCCTCAGGTCATTCATTGTTGAAAGAGAAACTGACCTCCCCTGACCTGTTCTGCTGACTTTGAAATGGTTGCTCATGCTTCTTGCTTCTGGAGTAAAGGAGGCTAGCATGGCGAATTCCTCCTGTTGAGGGGCCTTATTCTTCCCAGTGTTACAGTCCCTTTCCTCAGCTCGCTTCCTCTTTTCATCCTCTGCAGAGGACTCTGGGCCTGTGGGTCCTCTGCCCTGCTGTTGGCCTCTACCTGGGGTGCAGTCACTGCACACAAGGGTCTGATGGCATCTCCTAGCCTGGTTATCCTGTTTGTCATCGTGACTATGGATGTTACAAGTGAAAAGCAGTGAATACTGATGAAACAACGAAATTTTCGAGTGCACTAGACAACTTTGATAATTCCCTAAAATCTAGAGTGTTGCGTAAACATCCAGTCACACATCTCTGCGTGTAGTGTTTCTGTCTCCTGTCCTCTCTTTTCCTTTCTCCTGCCCAAAGCTTCTCTCTCTTTTCATATCTTTTTTTCTCCACCTAATTCCATTTTCCTCTTTTTATTTTTCCCTACCTGAGCCATAAAGCGGAACGCAAAAGGTTTGTTGTTTCTGTTCTTTTTGCTTTGCTTTTACTTAAGGAATTTTATGGACTTACTCAATATATTTTATGTTTTTATTAGTATTAAATTTTTTCCAGGGAAAAATTTAAAAACCCTGGAAATGGATTTTCCAGTTTCTTCCTTTATTATTAATTAATTGGATTGCTATTGCAAAGCTAATTTAGCACCCCCCCCCCCCCCCCCCCCCGTGTGTGTGTAATGATTCAAATCTTGGAAAACTACTTCAAATTATTAATTGGAATTTTTAAAAAGACATAGTTAATTAGTTTAACTCTTTGGGTTTCTATGAATTCTGGGCAAAGTAGAAACATTTGGAGGCCATATAATTTTTGTTTAGTATATTTTATTGATTATGGTATCACAGTTGTCCCATCTTTCCCACCTTTATTCCCCTATGCCCAGCACTCGCCTTCCCTCCAATAATCCCTCCCCTAGTTCATGTCCTTGGGTTGTGCGTATATGTTCTTTGGCTTCTCCATTTCCTACGCTATTCTTAACATCCCCTTATCTCTTAGTTCCTACCAGTTATGCTTCTTAATCCCTGTACGTTTTCCCCCATTCTCCTCCTTCCCCCTCCCCACTGATAATCCTCCATGTGATCACCATATCTATGATTCTGTTCCTGTTCTAGTTGTTTGCTTAGTTTGTTTTTGTTTTTTTATATTTAATTGTTGATAGTTGTGAGTTTGTTGTCATTTTAATGTTCGCAGTTTTGATCTTCTTTTTCTTAAATAAGTCCCTTTAACATTTCATATAATAAGAGTTTCATGATG
>VMDR010026006.1:0-14207 GCA_007922815.1 Macrotus californicus
GCTGAGGCAGAGCAGAAGTGGTGTGCAGTGGCCCCTCACGCGTGTGTTACACGGCCAGGTTGAAAACTACTTGTCTTTTGCATTGAAGTTTTTGGATCTGTTTTGAAAGTTTCTGCTGCTTGTAGGACTCGAGGGTTAAAAAAATAAAAAGCATGGAGTACTCCCCTAAAAAGCACGAAGTGAACCCAAGTATAGGGCTTACTGGACCTAAGAGAAGAGTGCTGCTGAAAAAAAATTTTGTACTAAAAACTCTAAGAAAATATCATTTGGCAGAATGGTGTTATCACAGTTAACAAATAACGTGTATCGGCGAGGAGGCAGAGAGAAAGGAACCCTTGTGCACTGTTGGTGGGAATGCACATTGGTGCAGCCACTGTGGACAGCAGTAAGGTGCCTCAAGAAACTAAAGATAGATCTTCTGTACAGCACAGCAGTTCCACTTCTGGGTGTCTATCCAAAGAAAGTGACAACACTAACTCGGCCCTCGCTGGTGTGGCTCAGTGGATTGAGTGCCAGCCTGCAAACCACAGGGTTGTCAGTTCGATTCCCAGTCGGGGCACATGCCTGGGTTGCTGACCAGGTCCCTAGTGAGGGTGGCGCACAAGAGGCAACCACACATTGATGTTTCTCTTCCTCTCTTTCTCCCTCCCTTCCCCTTTGTCTAAAAATAAAATAAGAAAAATGTTAAAAAAAATAAATAAAAAGTTTTCTCTAAAAAAAAGAATTTTAACCCTGGAATAGCCCAAAAAGGTGTTTTTTAAAAAGTACCTGTGAAAGTCAGATGAAATATGCCTTTAACCCTTTCGGTACGGGTGTCGGATATATCCGGCGCCCATCTGATGACCTGTGTGGATGAGCGCCGGATATATCCGGCATCCATCTGTTATAATTTTTATAAATTTTACTTATATAATTGATAGAATTTTATATAACTATCTCTTAATATTAAAGTTACAAACAACACTTGAAAAAAGCATTGTTTTATTAAGCATAGATCTTATATAAGGTTAGGAAAGTCTTCACACAAAGGAGGACTGACCATGTGCTATGTGCGCGTTTTCGGCGCAGCACCTTGTACAGCGGGAGTGTCGCGGTGGAAAGAGCGCTCAGACCGAAAGGGTTATATGGCTGATTTGGTTTGTGCAGAATAAAGAGTGAACACTTTGCTGTTTGCTGGAATAAGACAGTTGTACCAGTTTGGCAATGTCATGTGCATTGTATTCAGAGAACATGTAACAGAAAATGATGATTATGTTTATGGAATAAATCTGTTTTCAGTTCTCTGTTTATTTAGAAAAGTTAGTACTCATAGCCCCATGCTAGAAAGCATTCAGCTGGGGTCAGAACCCTCTCAGCCCTGTTTGAGGGTTGTATTGAATAGTATTAGAAAAATTTGATAACACTCCATTTTGATCAAGAGAAATATTAAGAGAGTTTTATCACTGTCTGATAAATAGAGTTGTGTTTTTCAGGTCCAAGTAGGTCCAAAGGCACTCTCCCTTTCAATGGTTAGGTCTTCCCTTACCCTTCTCCTCCCCCACAAACGGCTTTTGAGCATTTGGGTGGAACAGCTTTCTGAGGGCAGCGCTCTGTGTGCTGGAGGATGTTTATTTCCATGTGCACTGGAGAGTGCTACAGTAGATTCACTTCTAATAATTTTTGGTGAAAACAGTATGCTCAGAGTGGACCGAAATTAATGTATACAAGATATCCAAAATTGTAGGGATGACATATCTGAGTCTTTCCTTTAGGCCTCAGAACCTTGACAACTGCCTCATGTGATAGTGCACCCTTCTCTTTGGACTGCTGGGCTCAGCTTCAGTTGCTTAATTTTCTCTCAGGGAGCCTTATTTCCCTGAAACAACCCCTCATGGTGAAGTGCTGTTGATTCATTTAGTAAACACCTGCCTGTGTTTACTATTCTTGCAGTAAATCTACTCTGTCTGATACTAGGAGGTACAGGTGACTAAGGAAGAGTCCACTAGTGTTTGCATCTCCAGCAGCTATTGCACAATATGGCACACAGTAGACCCGCACTCAGAGTTCGTAGAAGGGAGAGAGGAAATAAGTTATCCATTTATGCGATGTCTACATTTTCTCTCGTAACATTTGGTGACGATAGAGAATCTGGTGGGGTTCTGGTTTTGTGTATGTGCTCAGATTCTGGAGATGTGGGCATCGCCAGAGGCAAGATACCTTTGAAATACTTAACCGTCTGGGTTTATTGTCTTTCTGTTAAAGACCTTTAGCACTAGAACAGAGACTCTCCTTTGTATTTTAAAATAGTGCTGAGAATTTATATTAACTGCATACAGCAAAAGAAAATGCTCGTAGAGTAACCATTCTTTGTTTTTCATTTTTAAGAATTTTCCAAAGTAGATTCTTCTGTTGTGATTTGTAGAAGCTCATTAGAGATGACTAGCCCCAGAAATTTTATTGATTGGATAAATCAAATTCTTGAGTTTATAAAATGACTTTTGCTTTAGTTTTTTTTCTTAATATATACCACATATCAAAAGTTTCCCCTATGGTGATAAAGGTGGAAAACATCAATGTCTAGTTTTGTGAATTAATGTTGAGCATTATAATTTTCCTAATCTTGATATTAAAGACTAGACTACAAGTACTGCTGACAAAAACAATGCAGCTGGCTCCCAACGAGGAGTGCTGAAGTCTTAGCCTGGGCCTGTTACATAACCTCTCTGAGCCTCCGTCTTCTCTCTGAAAGAGGAAGCTGATACTAGGGCCTGCATCCTTGAATTACTGTAAGAAGTAACTTAGTTAATATTCATAAAAGATCACAGTAGTGCCTGGCAGAGACATAAAAAGTTCTGTATAGAAGGGTGAGCTAGCCCTGGACAGGTGGTTCATTTGGCTGCAGTGTTGTCCCCTACACCAAAAGGTTGCAGGTTTGATTCCTGGTCAGGGCACATATCTAGGTTGCAGGTTTAATCCCCAGCTGGGGCATGTGCAGGAGGCAGCTGATTGATGTGTGTGTGTCTCTTTCTCTCTCTCCCCCTTCTTTTGGTCCCCCGCCCAACTCTTCCCTTCCTCTTGCTCTCTCTCCCTTCCTCTTTCTCTAATATCAATAAGCATATCCACAGGTGAGGATTAAAGAGAGAGTTGCTACTGTTACTACAGAGACCAGGTGAACAGGTTAAATGACTTGTTTTCCACTTCCTGTTTTCTCCATCTTGTATCACATAAAGTTACAGGAACAACAGAAAAATTAAGTCTAAACTTCCCTAGGTTACAGAGCTGAGATTCCAGTGAGGGGGTGGGGTGCGGCTGTCTGCTACAGCAGTGGTTAGAATGATGTCAGCAGTTCAGCCCACAGGCTGGGTTTGAGTTGCCTCCACAGCTTGCATCTGTATATCCTTGGGCAAGTGCCTTAACCTCTGAGTCTATTTGCTTAGCTACAAAGTGGGAATAATGGTAATACCTACCTCATAAAAATCATGTGTTGATCTCATTAGATGCATAAAAAGCATTTGACAAAATTTAACATCCATTTATGATAAAAACTATCAGTAAAGTGGGAATAGAGGGAGCATATCCTGACATAATAAAGGTCATATATGGCAAGTACACAGCTAACCTCATACTCAGTGGTTTCCTTTAAGATCAGGAATAAGACAAGGATGCCCACTCTCTCCCCTTTTGTTCAACATAGTATTGGAAGCCTTAGCCAGAGCAATTAGGCAAGAAAAAAATAAAAGGCATCCAAATCAGAGGAAACCATCAACAACATGAAGAGGCAACCTACTGAACAAAATAAAATGTTTGCAAATTATAAATTTGATAAGGGGTTAATAGGCAAAGTATATGACAAACTCATGCAAGTCAACAACAACAACAACAAAAGCAAGCAACCAGACTAAAAAATGGGCAGAGGATCTGAATAGACATTTTTTCAGTTGGAGACATACAGATGGCCAACAGGTATGTGAAGAGGTGCTCAGGGTCACTAACAATCAGGGAAATGCAAATCAAAATCACAATGAGATAACCTCTTCACCCTGTTAGGATGGCTTTTATCAAAAAGACAAGAAGTGTCAGTGATGATGTGGAGAAAAGGGAGCCTTTGTGCACTGTTGATGGGAATGTAAATTGGTGCAGCCATTGTGGAAAATGGTATAGAGGGTCCTCAAAAAATTAAAAGTAGAATTACTCTGTGATTTAGAATTCCAGCAATACTACTTTTGGGTATTTATCCAAAGAAAATGAAATCATTAACTCAGAAAGATATCTGTACTCTGATTGCAGCATTATTGTAGCCAAAATATGGAACAATAATCGAAGTATTCATCTGTGGGTGAATGGATAAAGAAATTGTATGTGTGGGGGTGTTTATGTGTACTGGACTATTTCTCAGTCCTAAAGAGTGAAGTTTTGTCATTGTGACAACATGGGTAGTTCTTGGGTGTTATTCTGAGAAATAAATCAGAGAAAGTACAAACACCATATAAAGTCTTTTCTATGTAGAATTTTAAATGACCAACCAAGGTCATAGATACAGAGAACAGATTGGTGGTTGTCAGAGGTAGGGGTGGGTAAAATGGATGAAGGATGTCAAAAGTTAAAAAGAAAAAAAAAATCATCCCCTTAAATTGCCTATTAAGTCTTATGTGTGAGTTAAGATTTCCACATATAATTCTGTTGTAAAGAACTGGTGTTGTCTTAAATTCCCCACATTCTTCAAGTATATTCACACATAAAAATGTGATTAGGTGTAATTCTTTATTAGGAAATGTTATCCATGTGATGTTTGAGAATGTGTGGAAATTCATATATTAAACCCCATTAGTATTTATTACTCTGAAGTAAGAAAATTTGAGTTTCAGCAAATGCAGTTACTGTTTAAAGAAGTGTAAAAACAAAGAGGCTCACAGCGCAGTTGGGAGACATCCGGTGGTTCTGGTGCCAGCAGGCTAAAGGTTAGTTAGCAGGGCCTGCCTTGTCTAGGGTGACGGCTCGGGCCTGCGGGCCTAGAGGGCTGGCCAGGGGAGGATGTCACTAGACCTGTGGAATTCTGTGCGCCTGTCCTGTGAGTACACAAGAATCTGGAGAAAGGTCCCCTATGGCTATTGAAAGCACAGGAGAAGTGGTTGCAGTGAAATGAAAAGAGGGGGAAACAGGGAGGGAGAATTCTTCACGGATCAGTGATTTACAGACTTTTAGGAGATTAAGGTGAGGTTTAATGTGACAGGTGATACGCTTTTTCAGTCTTTTAATTTAGATTGGCAGTTCTTTAAATAAATATAAACTATGACTAGCTGAAATCTTTTCTTTGATCAAATAGGCAGTTAAAAATTATTATGCATCTCCTCCCCTTTTTGCTACAGAAGTTTTCAAACTTGTACAAAAATAGAATGTAATGAAACTCCATGTCCCCATCACCCAGCTTCAGCAATCACCAGATGGCCAGTCTCCTTTCATCCCTACTCCTGCCCCCTCCGTTGTGTTAAAGCAAATTCCATATGTGATCTCTTTTCTTCTGTATCTCAGTGCATACCTCTGAAAAATAAGATTTTTAATGTAACCACAATACCATTATTATATCTAAGATAATATTATAATGATACTTCCTTAATACCATTAAGATAGAAGAATGTAATGCTAGGTCTCTTAGATTAATGAATAAAATAGGTGTTGAGCCATATATTATATTTCTGCTGCACCTAGTTTATTAATTTCTAGTTTCCTAAGAGCATAGTTTTGAACTACTTCTTCTTTTCATCTTGGAAGAATGGGAGAATATTTCTTCCCTTGTAGGGTCTTCAGCTAATCTAATAATTAGGTTGACATAGGACAGATTAACAAGAGAAAAACAAATCTAATTTTGTACATACCAGAGCCCCACAAAAATTTGAGACTGAAAGGCAGTCACACAATTAAGGTTTATATATCATCCTGAGCTAAGGAATGTGATGAGGGGCTTTAAAGGGGAGGAGGGTGAGCCACAGGAAGATAAGAAAAGCAAGTGTTTGATAACCACAGTTTGCCTCTGCCATGTAAGTCTTTCACATGAAAAAAAATTATCTCTGATAATAGTTCTCTTTCTGGGCCAAGTACCCTATCTAACTTCTTTTAGGGAGTTAATGGTGAGGTAAAAATGTTTCCTCAGTCTGCTTGGGTCTTGAGCTCAAAATAATCCCCATGCCAAAGTAGCACACTTTGGGGTGGCAGATTTTGCTCCCCTTCAATATTGTCTAGTATTCAATTAACAAACTGCCTTAGTGCACTTGCAGATGTTATTATTTTATCAGAAACTTTCACCTTTTTTTTATTGTTTTTCAGTTACAGTTGTCCTGACTTTTTCCCAATTGTTCTCCCCTACCTGGTCCTCCCCCTACTCCCACAGTCAGTCCCCCTACTGTCCATGTCCATGAGTCCTCTGTTCATGTTCCTTTTTTTTGCCCCTTCCCCTGCTTTGTCCTGCTACCCCTCTCCCTCCTCCCCTCTTGTCACTGTCAGTTCTTTATTTCCAAGTCTCTGGTTCTGTTGTGCTCATGTGTTTTGTTGATTAGATTCCACTTACAGGTGAGATCATATGGTATTTGTCCCTCACCACCTGGCTTATTTCACTTAACACAGTGCTCTCCAGTTCCATCCATGCGGTTGGGAAGGGTAGGAGCTCCTTCTTTCTCTCTGCTGTGTAGAATTCCATTGTGTAAATGTACCACAGTTTTTTGATCCACTCATTTACTGATGGGCACTTAGGCTGTTTCCAGCACTTGGCTATTGTAAATTGTGCTGCTATGAACATTGGGGTGCATACGTTCTTTTGAATTGGTGATTCAGGAATCTTAGGGTATAATCCTAGCAGTGAAATTGCTGGGTCAAAAGGCAGTTCCATCTTTAGTTTTTTTAAGGAAATTCCATACTCTTTTTCCATGGTGGCTGCACCAGTCTGCATTCCTGCCAACAGGGCACCAGGGTTCCCTTTTCTCCACAACCTGGCCAACGTTTGTTTGTTGATTTGTTGTTTTGTTAATGATGGCCATTCTGACTGGTGTGAAGTGGTATCTCATTTTGGTTTTAATTTGCATCTCTCTGATGGCTAGTGATATTGAGCATCTTTTCATATATGTCTCTGGGCTCTCTGTATGTCCTCCTTGGGGAAGTGTCTTTCAGGTCCTTTGCCCATTTTTTAATTGGATTGTTTATCTTCCTGGTGTTGAGTTGTGTGAGTTCTTCGTAAATTTTGGAGATCAAACCGTTGTCTGAGGTATCATTGACAAATGTTTTCCTATATAGTTGTTTCACTTTTTATTTTGCTGATGTTTTCTTTAGCCATGCAGAAACTTTTTAATTTGATGTAGTCCCATTTGTTCCTTCTTTCCTTTATATCCCTTGTCCTAGGGAATGTATCAGTGAAAATATTGTTGCATGGGGTATCTGAAATTTTCCTGCCTGTGTTTTCCTATAGGACTTTTATGGTAGCACAACTTACATTTAAGTCTTTTATCCATCTTGAGTTTATTTTGCCACATCTTGAGTAAGCTGGTAGTCTAGTTTTATTTTTTTGCATGTACTTGTCCAGATCTTCCAACACTATTTATTGAAGAGTCTATTTTTACACCATTGTATGCTTTTGCCCCCTTTGTCAAATATTAATTGACCATATTGACATGGCTTTATTTCTGGGCTCTCTATTCTGTTCCATTGGCCTGTGTGTCTGCTCTTATGCCAGTACTAGACTGTTTGGATTATAGTGGCCTTGTAATATAGTTTGATATCAGGTATTGTGATCCCTCCTACTTTGTTCTTCTTTCTCAAAATTGCTGATGCTATTTGGGGTCATTTACGGCTCCATATATATTTTTTAAATGTTTGTTCTATATCTGTGAAATACATCACTGGTGTTTTGATACGGGGTTGCATTGAGTCTATAGACTGCTTTGGGTAGTATGGACATCGTGATGATGTTAGTTCTTCCTATCCATGAGTATGGTACATGCTTCCATTTGTTTGTGTCTTCCTTAATTTCTTTTCTCAGTGTTGTGTAGTTTTCTGAGTACAGGTCTTTTGCCTCCTTGGTTAAGTTTATTCCTAAGTATTTTATTTTTCTTGTTGCTATAGTAAGTGGGATTTTTTCCTAATTTCTGTTTCTGATATTTCATTGTTGGTGTACAAGAATGCCTTCAATTTCTGAATATTTACTTGTATCCTGCCATTTTGCCAAATTAATTTTTTAAGCCAAGTAGTTTTTTGTTGCAGTCTAGGATTTTCTATGCACGCTATCATGTCATCTGCAAACAATGACAGCTTTACTTACTCCTTTCCAATTTGGATGACTTTTATTTCTTTTTCTGGTCTGATCACTGTGGCTAGGACTTCCAGTACTATGTTGAATAGAAGTGGCGAAAGTGAACACCCTTGTTTTGTGCTTTATCTTAGGGGGAAACCTTTTAGTTTTTGCCTGTTGATTTTGACATTGGCTGTAGGTTTCTCGTGTATGGCCTTTATTTTTGTTGAGGTATGCTTCCTCTATTCCCACTTTGCTGTTTTTTTCATAAATGGGTGCTGTACTTTATCAGATGGTTTTTCAGCATCTATTTATGTGATCATGTGGTTTTGTCTTTCATATTGTTTGTGTATTACATTTATTGGTTTGCATGTATTGTACCATCCTTGCATCCCTGGATGAATCCCACTTGATTATGGTGTATGATTTTTGTCATGATTTGCTGTATCTGGCTTGCCAATATTGTGTTGAGGATTTTAGCATCTACGTTCATCAGCAATATTGGCCTATACTTTTCTTTCTTTGTTATGTCTTTATCTGGTTTTGGAATTAGGATAATACTGTCATCATAAAAAGAGCTTGGGAGTCTTCCTTCCTCTTGGATTTTTTGGAATAGTTTGAGAAGAATCAGGGTTAGCTCTTCTCTAAATGTTTGGTAAAATTCTCCGATGAATCCATGTGGCCTAGGGCTTTTGTGTGCTGGGAGTTTTTTTGATTACTGCTTCAATTTTACTAGGTCATATCGGTCTATTCAGGCAGAAACTTTCACTTTCTTTAAGTGGACATTTACAAAAAGCCAGGAGTGTGGTTGGCTTATTTAAAGCACTGCCAGGAAGGACAAAGTACTGACTTCAGGGAGTACTCTGTAGACAGAATTGGCAAGTCTTAGGGATCTGCTGGAAGGGGAAATAGTTGAATTTATCTGCCAGTGAGTACCTTGGCTTAGAAGGTGGGGTTGCTGGTGCCTGCCCAGAAGGGGGAGTGAGCAGGTGCAGAAGTAGGGCGTCATTGTCCTACACAAGCTGACAAGGTAACGGCCAATTTTCGGGTTCCTCTCTTTATCCTGTGTTCTGCTGGGCATTGAGGTTTGGCTAAGGAGTGTTACCCAGGTTAGTGCTTCGCTGCCCGTCACCACAGAGAAGCCAGTGTCAGAGGCCATGATTTTTCCATAAAGGAGTTTATTTGTCAGGCAGCCAAACAAGGAGACTGGAGACAAGGCTCAGATCTAAGTCTGAAGCAAATTTAAAGAATAAGGGTAAGTTTCTGCTGAGATGATTTTATTCTAATTGCAGTGCTACTATTGTGAATCTTTCTGCGAAGGGTGCAGGATGAAAACAAGATGGTTTAGAAAGTTGAATTTCTCAGACTAAGATATACTTAGGACATTTGCAAGAGGAAGAAAATGGCCTGAAATTTGCATTTACACTTAAACTGGAAGAATTAGGTTGCTCTTAAAAAGGAATTAGTTCAGAAAGTTTTGCAGTATTTTGTTAAACATCTTCATTTCAGCGGCAATTGTAGAGTAAACCCTGAAACTGCCTTTTTTTCTTGTGTTTCTTAGGACTTAAAACTTTATGAAATCTTATAATGTTAATAGTGTGTGAATTGATTTAAGAGAAAGAGATATTTTGGTTAATAATTCATTCAGTATATGAAATAAAAAACATGAAACAGGCCAAAGAAAGAATTCTGTACATCACAGTATGTTTTTGGATAGAACCAGTTTTTTGCAGAAAAGTGATATAAATTTTAGATCTTTCATTAAGTCTTTATATGGAAATACAAAGGCCATTTTTATGGCAGTGTCATTTGGTACGGTGTGAGTGGGGTAGGATATTTTTTCTTTACATCTTCTGTATCATATTCAATTTCAGTTAATTCCAAGAAGTTATTTTAGTGAATCAGGAATTGTTTTAGTCATTTTCTAGACCAGAATAGAGAACAACACTAAAATATGTTTCGATGAAAATATGGAGATGGTATAGCCATGAGTGTTTTCTTTTCAGATTTTTTAATTAAAAAGTTATTTGGATTTAACTTACATATATATAGTAAGTGTATTTTATGGAAAGTGAAAGGAAGCTTGCTGGAGATGATACAGGGATTTGGCTTTCTATTTCCTATTAAATGTTTATTTAAAACATTAAAGTAAAACCAGATCATTTGCATATTGGTTATCTGTAAAGGTTGTCCAAATAAAAATCAGGTTTTTAAAAAATGACTTTCTGCCATAATCAGTGTTTGTTGATGCAACAAATATTTGTGCCTGTTTCTTTGTTAAACATTGAGAATTCAGAGTTGAAAAGATTCTTACCACAATTATAAAGGACATATGGACAATAACTGGGGGCGGGGAGGGCTGGGAGGAAAAGGCAGAAAACTACTTGAATACCAATAAAAAAAGTAAGATTCTACGGAAAAAAAGAGGTTCTTACCTTCAAGGAGCTGACAGTCTAGTAAGAAGAGGTAGAAGCAGAGTGAGACAGTTGCTGTAATAAAAGCATATACTCTTGGAGTTGTGTTTGGAACAGAAAGGAGCCTCTAAGTTGTCTTAGTACTACTGTTGGGAAAGGTGCTTAGAAGACTTTGGGTTAATGGTTTTATTCTGTAAACCTTAACAGAAAGTAAATAACCTAATCAACAAAACGTCCAAGTCAGCACAATAGAACCAGAGGCATTGAAATTATCTGACAGTAACTTTATCAGTAAATTATCTGAACAATCTGACGGTAACCAGAGGGGAGGCAGGGGATAATGGGGGGAGGGGAAGGGTTTTCAGGGACATCTATAAAGGACACATGGACAAAACGAAGGGGGTGTGGAAGCAGGGGAGGGAGGTGGGGAGGGCTGGGGTAGGGGGGAGTGGAGGAGGGTAAATGCAGACAACTGTCCTTGAACAACAATAAAATAATTTTTAAAAAAGAAAGTAAATAAGAGGATTTATTTGTTGATTGCCCACTGCGTGCCAGGCAGTCTGCCAGTTAGTGGGTATACCTGTATATAATAGGTACATATTTATATAATAGGTTATATTATACACACACACACACACACCTGCGTATGTACAGACATATGTATGGGGGGACCTAAGAGAACTCACATGGAGTTTGGTCTAGTAGGAAGAGATAGGCAGTTTATAAGCAATAATTATCATGGACAGTTTAGATTGGTGAAGGAGGTAGGAAAAGGAGAGACTACCTGAGGTGTGGTGACTGTTAGGTCTTAGCCTGAAGGATGAGAAGGAGAAAACCAATATGAATAAAGGGGGAAGAAATTGCTAAGTGGCAGGAGCAATGTGTTTATCGGTTCTAAGGGAAAAAAGAACTTGGCAAGTTTGACGCAACTGAAAGGCACCTGTGTGGCCAGAGTGTGGTGAAGCTGAGACACTGACAGGAGCCAGAGCCCAAAGGGCCTGATAGGGAATCATAAAGAGTCTGGGTTTTGTTTTTATTGCAGTGGAAAGCCAACGAGGGATTTTAAGTAGTATATGGAAAAGGGTAACATCTAATTTATAATTTGAAAAGATCACTCTTGTTGGGCATGATGAAAATGGACTGTATTTTACTTGTTAGTTCTGTGGAAAATGGACGATGGAGAGGGCTGAATAGAAGCAGAGAGACAAGTTAGAAGTATTATAGGGAAGGGGCTAGGATGGAGGCAGGAGTGATGGAGGGAGGTAAAAATGGAATCAAGAGATTTTGGAAGCAGAATTGACAAGCTTTGGAGTAATTAGATATTGGAAAGAGTGGTCAACTTCTCAGTGATGTGAAGGTTGAAGTACGTCCATTGGATTTGGCAACATGTGAACCGTTGGTGGCTCTGAGAAGAGCAGCTTCGGGGTAAGCCATATTGTATGTATCTTATCAATTCTCACAGCAACAGTAGTATTCTTGTCCCTGTTTTACTGAATTTGAGGGATCTTAAGTAACTTTCTAAAGTTACCCAGCTAGTAAGTGGTGAATCAGGTGTTTGAATGTTATCTTTTTTATTTCGGAGCCTGGGTACTTTCTACTACATGAGGCTGCCTTTTATAAGAGAAGCCAAGTTCTTACTATAGAGGACTCTTTATTTCCACTCTGAGCGCCTGGTGTGCTGGACACTCCTGATTCAGTGCTACAGAGGACCAGGATGTCCACATTTGTTTTTTTAGCCGCTATGTTGAGGTATAATTTATATACCATAAAATTTTAAGTGTATAACTCAAAGATTTTCTTTTAGTAAATTTATAGTTTTGCAACCATCACCACAGTCCAGTTTTAGAACATTTTAGAATGTTCTTCTCCATCAGCTTATTTATTTCTGGCCATTTGCAGTTAGTTCCAGCTCCCAGCCAGCTATTAATCAGCTTCCTGCCTCTACAGATTTGCCTTTTAAATGGAAATTTTACAAAAATGGAATCATAGCAATATGTGTAGCCTTTTATATTTATCTTCTTTCACTTAGCATTTAATGTTTTTGAGGTTCATCGGTGTTGTAGCATGTGTCAGTGCTTGGTTCCTTTTTATTGCTGAATGGCTTTCTATTGTATGAATATAACACATTTTGTTTATCCGTACCCCAGTTGGTAGACTTTTGGATTGTTTCTATTTAGGGTTATCATGAATAATATTGGTGTAAACATCTATGTGCAAGTCTTTAGTGAATGCACATTTCCATTTCTCTTGGGAAGATTCCTAGGAGTGGAATTGCTGAGTGGTATGGTAAAATTATATTTAAGTTTTTAAAGCAACTGCCCAACTGTTTTCATAGAGGCTTTACCATTTTATATTCCTACCAACAATGTATGAAAGTTCCAGTTTTTCTTCCTCGATGACAGCACATTTTATTGCTTGTCTGTTTAACATTGCCATTGCAGTGGAGGTGAAGTGGTATCTCATGCAATTTTTATTTGGATTTGTCCTTTGACTAATGATGTTGAGTGTGTTTTCATGTGTTTATTAGTCACTTATATATCTTTTGTTAAAAAGCTGTTGAAATATTTTGCCCATTTCTTAATTGGGTTGTCTTATTATTGAGTTGAAAGAGTTCTTTGTATATATTGGCATAGGTTCTTTTCAGATATATGATTTGCCAATATTTTCTTTCAGTGTGTGGTTTTCCTTTTTAATTTTTAAAAAATGTATAAATTATAGTTTATATTTAATATTATTTTGTATGAGTTTCAGTTGTACAGTATAGTGGTTAGCCAATCATATACTTCAAAACACATTCCCCCTGATATTTCCAGTACCCAGCAGGCACCATATATAGTTACTGCAGTATTATTGACTATATTTTCTATGTTGTACTTTACATTCCCGTGACTATTTCTGACTTCCAGTTTTTACTCCTCAGTCTTTTCAACCAGTCCCTCAACATCCTCTCTGGCTACCTTCAGTCTGTTACCTGTATCTGTGTGGGTCTGTTTCTGTTTTTGTTGGTTCTTTTATATTGTTCTTTAGATTCCACAAATAAATGAAGTCATCTGGTATTTGTCTTTCTCTGACTGACTTATTGCACTTTCCATAATAAACCTAGGTCTATCCATGCTGTCACAAATGGTAAGATTTCATTCTTTTTAATGGCCAACTAATATTCCATTGTACATGTGTACCACAGCTTTTTATCCACTCGTCCATTGATGGACGTGTGGGCTGCTTCCATAGCTTGGCTATTGTAAATAGTGTGGGAATGAACACAGGGTGCAAATATCCTTTTGAATTAGTGTTTTGGATTCCTTCTGATACATACCCAGAAGCAGGAGAGCTGGTTCATAAGGCAGTTCCATTTTTAACTTCTCCAGGAACCTCCATAGTGTTTTCCACAGTGGCTACACCAGTCTGCACTCCGACCAACAGTGCAGAAGAGTTCCTTTTCTCTGTATCTTCTCCTAAACTGTGGTTTGTTGATTTCTTGATGATAGTCATTCTGACAGGTGTGAGGTGGGATCTCCTCGTGCTTTTTTTTTTTTTTTTTA
>VMDR010026007.1:0-14209 GCA_007922815.1 Macrotus californicus
ACAGGTTCATTTTCCTTAGGCAGCATGTCAGGAACTTTTGTAAGAAAGTACCTTGCCTTAAAAATAAAATATTGTCCTCAATTTTTAATTTAATGTTTATGGTAAACACATATCTAAACCCAGAAAATAAATATAATTTAAAATGCAGTATTGTATCAATTCTAAGATACATACTTTTCATACTTCGATGTTTATGAAATTAGAATGTATTCTGCAATTTATAGTGTCTCATATTTGAAGAAATGCAGAACTAACTCATTTTTATTGTATTGTCAATAATTCTCGGTGAAAGACCACCAGAAGAAACCCTGGTGGTGGAACAGGTTGTGTTCATTGCACATGTCAGGGAGGAAGAAGACACACAGGGGTGAAATGGTGTCGAAATGACTTACAGGCTTCGGGTGTATGCAGCAGGTTTAGGCAAGTATTTTATAAAAGTCAATGTTTGTTTTAGATTGGATGCTCTCAGGAATTGTGGATATCAATAAATCTCATAGAAGATGGGATGGGTAGGTCAAGGCTAGGTGTGATTGTTACCCCAGGTAGAGGGACCTTTAGTCTGTCCCGTGACTTGGACAATTTTCACAGTCACAGAACGGTTAGCTTTGCTGTCTCGATCCCTCATGGCCACACCCTGTAGGATGCTGTCATTCAAGGGCAGACGCAAGGCCTCTGTGGGTGCCAGGCGAGCCTTCGATTTTCTCTCTAGAATGTTACATTAACCAAGTTACCACAGATATCTAAACTTATAGTTATTAACAAGGAGCTATATGTGTACTTTTATTCTTAGATTTAGTTCTCTCTGAAGTAACTAGGTTTGAATTATAGGGCCTAGCACAGATTCCTGAATGTAGTAGGTATTCAGTAAACAATGGCTGAAGGAATTGACTCCGGTTCTTTTCATGACTATTATTAGTAACTGAATTCTAAGTACAATTTCCAGGAAACAAGTGCCGCACAAATGCCATTATGTAATTCGATGAGTCTAACAAAGCCTTTAAATATTAGTCTGGCAAACTGTTATTCATTGAAACGCTGGACACTTTTCGGTCTGATTCCTTACTCTTGCCTAAGGTAATACCACCTTCGAAACACAACAAAATGATTTACAATTAGACCAAGAAACCTCTGAAACTTGAGATTGTCTGGGAGAAATATGTGAAAACTCTTCACCCTAAATGACAAAATAAAAAGATAAAAATGATTGCAATAACTGCAACTTTTGATCGTTCTGATGGAGAATTATGAGTGATTTGTTGTGGGTCCGCATCCTTTCTGGTCTGTGTCGCAGAAGTTAGAGTCTCACATAATAAGAGCTGGAAATATCTGTTGCTAGGACTTGGAGGGCATGGGGGGAAACAAACTTAGAAGAAACACAGTGAACAAAGCACAGAGGGGCTCACACAGTGGGAATGTTGACACTGAGAGTGGACTGTTGAAGTCATTGAAATTCCCTGGCTTAAATTTTATGGCTAAGTGTATCATCTTTCCCCACAAATAGGGAAAATGTTATCTTTTTTTTTTACAGTATCATCATTCTCATAAATAAAATGAAAAGAAATTTGTTTCTGAAAGTGTCATTTTTTAACACCAGGAGCAGAAGTTTGTAAAATGTGTTTCCTTATATAAGTGAGGAATCATGGAATCATTTATGAAAGTAGCTTTCTGAAAAAACTTTCTAGAAAGTGCTATGTGAAACTCGTTGGGATTGAGCTTAGCTCAGACTCCTAGGATCAGGAAAACACTCCTTATCAAACTGTCACTCAGAGGCTACACAAGTAGAAAAAGCTATTGCGGATTTAATTAGGTCTTCAGGGTTTTGCAGTTTAATGGTGACAGCGTCCACCCGTGGACAGGAAGGTGCGTTGTTGCTATTGCAATGTTATCACCGTCAAAGCCGACAGCATCGTGAAGGTAGAGCCTTGCCCTTTCTGGGGCTGTAGGCCTGGCTTATACCTGATGGCCCTCAGGTATATGGAACAGAGCTTTTTAAAGTTAAGCTTCAGCTCATTTTCACTAAAGTGTGGGCTGAAGTAAAAGGGGTTGGAAAAGAATGATAAACAGTAAAATAAGAAAATGTATATTTTGTAGCATTCAGAAGTAAAGTTAATTGAGTCTGAAGCCTTGTTTCCGAAAGCATGCTCCCTGTTGTGATAGATTCCTTCCAGGCGAACATTGTCTTTTTGTCCATTGAAACACCTAACAGCTTTTCTTTTCTCACAGGTAGATGCCTGTGGGATGATATTGAACGTTAAATATTGAATTCAGCATAATCTCTCAAGAACTTTATTTTAAGGTATCATTAGTGATTTATGTTTCAAATGTGATTATTCGCCATGTGGAAATTGGGAACATCGATAACTAAAATTTTTCTTCTATGGTCCAAGATAGGACCACTTGAATATGAAATTCCAAGTCACAGTGGAATGGAAGGCGTAAGGATATGATCAATCTTAGACGCCTACACTGCGTTCATCCTGGGCACAAATGATTCACAGCTGTAATTATGCTGTTACTCTTGAGAGCAGCTCTTGGGAAGATGAGTGAACAGCATCTAGGAGTTTAGTAATTTAGGCGAAATGCACCAGAAAGGGGTGCCAGCATAGAAGGTCTCTCTGCAGGACGTGGGCGGGTGGGGGTTGCTGCTCTGGGATGCTTGCCTGGGGACCCTGTTCAGGACACCACGGTCGGTGCCTCTCTGGTTATGGGGTGGCCTGTCCCTGTCAGACAGGCCGGTAACGGAAGGTCTCTCAGCAAACATGTCCTTGTGTGCTGTTCGTGTTGACCCATTAATTCAACAATCTGTAGCAATCAGCTCCCCCAGAGCGAGTCTTCCCACATCAACAGCAAGGATGAACTGCCAGCTCTGTGTTCCAGCCCTGACCAGGCTAGTTTGCCAGGACCTGCTATCTTCTCCATGCCCAACGTTTCCATAATCTTCGTAACAGGTGAACAAGAGGGATGACAAGGAATAGGTATAGCAGCTGTATTTGTGCGGTCCTTGCGTTAGCTTGCTCGTCTGCCATTACCAAGCTCCACACACTCTGTGGCTTAACAAAAGCTTGTCATTTCACAGTTCTGGAAGCTAGAACCCCAAAACCGTGCTGTCCACAGGGTTGGTGCCCCAGGGGGCCGTAAGGGACAACCTCTTCCAGGCCTGTCCCCTAGCTTCTGGGGTTCGCTTTATTTTCTCATGGCATTCTCCTTATATGGATATCTGTCTCCAATTTCCCTTTTTTATAAGGACATCAGTCATATCAGATGAGCACCTAATGATTTCAGTTTAACTTGATTACATTTACAAAGACCTTATCTCCAAATAAGGCCACCTTCTGAGGTCCTGGGGATTAGGACTTCAACATACGAATTTTGGGGAAACACAATCCATAAAAGTCCTCTTAATGACCTAAACACCCATCAACTCAATAGATAAATAAAATATAGATCTAAAAAGGAAGAAATGCTCTATGGTAATAAGAATAAATGATGTGTTGACAAACGAATCCACACGGATGAATCTCACAGTCACAATGTTGACCAAAGGCGGCCAGACACTGACCTGCAGAACACGTCACAGGAGCCCGCACATGAAGCTTCAGAGCTGTGGCCTCTTCAGGGCAGGTGCAGCAGTGCCTGGAGAAGGTTCAGGGCTTGACACTCGGGTGTTCTGTTCTAATTCTTGATCTAAAGAGTGATCAAATGTATGGTTCCACTTAATTAAACCAATCAATCAATCAATTAAACTGCGCATTCATAATTTGTGCACTTAAAAATATTTTGTAAAGACATATTACAAAAAATTTAGGGCATAAGAAAGGCGATGACATTCTGTATTGTCTGTAGTGACATCACAGAACACGTGCAATCAATCTCGATAAAAACGTCTTCCAATTTAAAAGTTGTTCATAGTCTAATAGGGAATGAATGCTTTAATAAATATGGGCAAATTATCACATTGAAGCCCAGCGGTTGGAGCAACTAACTTCAGTTAGAAGATGACGTGCAAACTTTGAAATAGAGGTGATTTAAGAGCATATTCTTCATGGGTGAGTAAAAGCGCCACAGGTCCAAAAACAGAAGGGAAGTTTTAGAGGAAAGAACTAGTGTGGTTTAGCCGCAATGATTCACACTGGCAATCAGGAAGTAAACTCCGACTTTGGTATCTGCCCTGGACGTATCCTGCATCTCCAACCCCACGAGGCAGCTGGCAGAGGCCCATGCACATCCCTGTGAGGGACTCACCGTCAGCGCAGGTCTCAAAGATGTCCCAAATTGTCCCAAATTAATGTCTAAGAAAAATATAACAAACTCAAAAATTACTAAAATACCATCACACCAACATAATACAAATGAATCAACAGAAAACTAATCAGAAAAATCACTTTTTAAAAGCTTATTTAATATATTGAAATATATAATGATCAGAATTGAAAACATCAGAAAATGAACATTATCAGAAAATAATGAGACTGATTTAAGTGGATTTCTAAAAGTACTAATATAAACAAAAGTAAAAAATATATATAAATTAAATTAAAAATTCAACTGATGTGGCCCTGGCTGGTGTGGCTCAGTGGATTGAGTATCGGCCTATGAATCAAAGAGTCCCTCCCTGGTTTAATTCCCAGTCAGAGCACATGCCTGGGTTACAGTCCAGGTCCCTGGGGTGGGGGGGGGGGGTTGTGTGTGAGAAGCAACCACACATTGATGTTTCTCTCCCTCTCTTTCTCCCTCCCTCCCCCTCTGTCTAAAAATAAATAAATAAAATCTTAAAAATAATTCAACTGATGTTTAAATATCAGAATAAGTGTAACTCAAGAAGGAATTCACGAATTGGAAAATGTTGCTGAGGAAATAACACAGAATTCAGCACACAGAGAGATAAATAATATTACGTGTAAAGAAAGGCTCCTAGATATTTAGGATAAGTAATAAATAGCAAAATTAATCTGATCCATAAGTAGAATTTGGGGGGAGGGGAAAGATAACAACCAAAAAGAAAATTGTAGGACTAATAAAAAACTTCAATGCTCCAACTGACTGAAGGAAGACTAATGAATAACAAAATTGCAGTAATCTGAAGACATAAAGCTGAACCACGTTGAAAATGAAGAGAGAACTCTATGATCAAAGATAAAGGCAGGTTTTCAATTAATGGAAGATCCCAGTAATGGGAGCCATAGACAGTAAGAAAGTTCTTCAAAGGTCACAGAGAAAAAAGTAACAATTCACCAAGAATTACATATGTAACAAAGTTATCTTTTAACAATGAAGATAAAATGATGGTCAATTATCAAATAGAAACTGGAAGATTTTATTTACTACACACCCCCCAAAAAGGAATTAATTTCAAAGGACAGACTTCAGACACAATGAAAAGATGCCAAATGGAAAGTGAGAGGCTAGGACAGGTGCAGTTGCCCTTCAGCTGCGTGCTGTGCTCTGCATAGAACAGCAAGAGAACAGGAATCTGTGGGGTTGCTGGATCAAGGCAGATGAACACCCTAGAATGTGGCACTGTCCCCCCCCCCCGAGGGCGAGGCACTTCGGAAGCTCTCCAGCCCGTGTTGTCTAAACTGTCAAGACATCCCCTGAAAGATTACCTTTTCTTGTACAGTGTGAAGTTTTCAAAGTAGTACTACAAAAAACAATTAAAATGCTTTGTTTATGTAGTTATAAATCAAATATTTATACTTTAAAAATAATCAGAGAAGGCAAAAAAACATAGAGAAAATGTGTAGCAAATCAAATGAACAAATAGGAAGGCAGAAATGACTCTGAAAATGTCATAGTTATAATCAACATAAAGGAAAAATTCCCCAGGAAAAGACAGACTGTTAGAATTCCCCTTTAAAAAAAAATCCAGCTATGTGTTGTTTACAGAAGCTGCAGCATTAGGACATAATTTAAAAGTAAGAATTTCAGTAAATTTTATAAATCCTGATTAATATCAGCCAAAATAGATTCAAAGGAAAACACTGTAAATGATGAATAGCCATGTACTAATAGAAGGCTCAGTTCATCAGGAATCTCAATTCTTCACCACTGTACAGTCAATGCTTGGCTTCCAAACTTAGGAGGCAAATACTGACAGAATACAAAGGAAAACGGAAAAATTACCATTGTAGTAGAAGGTTTTAGTTCAGTAATCTCAATTATTACTGGATCAAGCAGAGAGAAAGTCAGTGTATGTGCCGGTGATTTGCATAACATACAAAACAACTTCATCTAATAAATCTACACACGATATTTAAAAACTGAAGAGTGCACATTTGTACATGAACTCTTTCAGAAAATGGAAAAAGAGGAAATACCGACTCATTTGAAACCAGCGTTACTTACTCTCTTACCGAAACAAAACCACATTATAAAACAGAAAATTTTGTGACTATTTGTGAATTGTTAATGCAGATGCAAAATAAACAAAATTAGGGAAGCCAGTGTGTGAAGCAGTATAACAATTCTTCAGGAAAGTAAACTTAGGATTACCATTCAATCCAGAGACTCTACTCTGGACATGTACCACAAGCAATGAAAAGAAGGGCTGTGGTACCCGCACATCTGTGTCCTTCGTAGCATTGCCCACAACAGCCAAAAGATGGAGGCGACCCGACTGTCCACTAGTGGAGGGATGAATGAACACAATCGTATACACATAATGAAATATTACTTAGCCTTAGAAAGGAAGGAGGTTTTGGCACGCGCTACATCATGGGTAAACCTTAGAGACATCATGCAATGTGGAATGAATCGGTCACAAAAGGACAAACGTATCATCCCACGCATATGAGATGGGTAGAGCGGTCAAGGTCATAGAGGCAGAAAGTGAATGGTGGGCGCCAGGGTCTGGAGGAAAGGAGTGGTGGTGAGTGTTTCATGGGGACAGAGTTCCAGCTGGGAAATGAAATGCTGCGGAGCTGACGGCGGTGACGGCTGTGCAACGATGTGAATGTACTTAATGCCACTGAGCCATGCACTTAAAATATGGTTAAAAAGCAAATTTTTATGTATATTGTTCTAAAATGAAAATGATAATAAAACATTTGCTAATTGAATGTAAATGTTTATAAAATAAATGTTAAGGTAAAGATGGATTTATCTTAAATATACAAAGATGTTTTAATATTTAGGTATACATATACTTTTAACAGATTAAAAAATATATTAGGAGAAGTTGTTTTCAAAATGAAGCACTCTTCAAGATGAGAAAAATCTTATGAATAAAAATAACTAAGGGAAGGGAACTTCATTAGCCGTGTGTGTGTAATACGTATATATTACATATGCATGTGTGTAATTATTTTTAGAAGCAATCTCTTCAAAAGCAAGTGAAAAAAGATAATCACTATTATTACTTCAGCCCATCAATATACTGAAGGTCCTGGCCAGGGTATTCAGACAAAAATTAA
Organism: Macrotus californicus; assembly: GCA_007922815.1. Lineage (NCBI taxonomy): Eukaryota > Metazoa > Chordata > Mammalia > Chiroptera > Phyllostomidae > Macrotus > Macrotus californicus. Next base: position 7,410 of record VMDR010026007.1, read on the forward strand.
CTTAAAAAAAAACCAGAACCAAATATAAATACACTAGAGAATAGGAGGAATAAAGAACATGGTAGAATTATTACATTAGAAAATCCAAAATGATTGACAGGCACCCTGACCAGTGAGGCTCAGTGGGTTGGGCACTGTCCTGCAGGGCGAGGGGTCTCCAGTTTGATTCTAGTCAAGGCACATGCCTGGGTTATGGGTTCTGTCCCTGAATGGGATGTAAAAGAGAGGGAACTGATGGATGTTTCTCTCTCACATTAATGTCTCTCTCCCTCTCTTTCTTACCCTCTCCTCTCTCTTATACTCACCCCAACTAGGGACCAAACCCGCAACCTGGGCATGTGTCCTGACCGGGAACAGAACTGGCCACCTTTCTCTTTAAGGGAAGATGCCCAACCAACTGGGTCAGACCTCCACAAACATTTTCTTTTTGTAACATATTTATTGATTTTGAAGACAGAGAGAGGAAAAGAGAGGGAGTGTGAGAGACATTTATTTGTTATTCCACTTGTTCATGCATGCATTGGCTGATTCTTGTATGTGCCCTGACCTGAAATCAAACCCACGACCTCGTGTGTGGGGATGGTGCTCAGACCAACTGACCTGCCCAGCTAGGGCCCACACACATTTTCTTAAAATGTGAAAGTATGATTCTTAAATAAATAAATACATGCATAAATAGGTCAAATGGAGGAAGACTAGCTAGGTTACTTTTGAAAATGCAGAGTAGTGGGAGGGATTTGCCCTATCAGATATGTATGGATTTATTCTGGAACTGGCAAGAAGGAGGGAGTGTGCTATTCTTGCAGAGATAAACTCATTGGCAAGTGGGACAGAACAGAGCACACAGACAGAGATTCGCACACTCAGAGAACTGATAAATCCTATAGATGTGGCATTGGGTTAGTGAGGTAAGGAGGGCTGTTCAAGAAATGGAATTACAAAATAATCAATATGGGAAATGTTGAATGTGGATGTATTACCCACTGTATTAAAAATTCAACTGTAAATATAGTAACTACTTAACTGTTCAAAGGAAAATTTTAAAATGTTAGAAGAAAATAAACATGACAAGCTATTAAAATAAGTTAAATCTGTTAAGACTAAAAAAACATTCCTCAGGAATAAAAGGCACATATAACTTATTAAAATTAAATGTGTGTTTCTTCAGAAGACACCTTAAAATGAGAAAACATGTTGGGGCTGAGAGATGATATTCTTAGGAAACAAAACTGATATGTGATTGGTATCAAGAACATGCAGAAAAACCTATAAATCAATAAGTAAAGCATAAACATCATATTATGAAAGTGGTTTACAGATTTTAGTGAAACAGAGACACATATTCCCAACAAACCTGGGAAGAGTTGTTCAATGTCTTATCAATGAGGAAAATGCAAACATGACCATAAAGAGTTATAATTTTATACCTAAATAGCCAATGAAAGTGAAAGATTTATTTGCCTTATGATCCAGTTATTTACTCTGTGGGTCATCCTGTCCCTACAGGGAAGCTGACTGTTGCACATGTGACAGCCGCCAATACCTGCCAAGATCCAAGTGCCTGTTGACAAGAGCGGGCGAGAACCTCTGCTGTCGCGCAGTGACGGTCACACAGCCCAGAGTGAGCGTGAACAGTGAGCGTGAACATTGTACATGAGTCTTTGCAACACAGGATTGGGTGGGAAGCAAGTTCCAAAACACAATGTACAGCAAATACCTCATACATTTAGCTGAAAACTGTGTAAAACTAAAATTAATGTGTGAATGTGTGTGTAAATACACAAGAATGATTTTTAGGAATACATATAAAAGCAAAGCATATATTAAATAAAAGGCAAGGAAAAGATGAACTTGGAATACATGGAAGTTCGCTGGAATGTGGGAGAGATGGGAGAGGGGAAGGGTAGATACCGGTCATCATTCAGGCCATACCTTGTGTTGTGGGCGAGAGTCTCAAACATCGCTGTGATATGGCCTGAGATGATAACACATTTTAACACTTGATAATAAATTAAAGTGGCACCTCATTACTGAGGTATCATAATGTCAATGTTAACATCAGTTTATATTTATAGGTTACCCAAACAGCATTGATCAAAAAGAAAATACTTGGTTAACGCTTGGTTTATCTTAAAATGAAATGTTTTGTTCTTCAAAAGTCACATACAGTTTTATTAACCAGTATCACCTCAATAAATTCAATAAAAATTTTTAGAAACTTTTTTCTTCACTAAATAAATAAATAAATAAACAGGTAAAAGGATGAATTTCAGGTGAAGACAGTGTGTACATCCTGGCTCTTATTTCCCCACACCTGTGGGAAAGCATGATTAAGCAAACAAACAATGACCCCGAATTTAGGTTCGTGGCTCACTCTGGGCAGAAGGGCAGAGGCTGAATAAGAGAAAGCACAGCGCAGACCGTGAAGCCACTAGTGCCGTTCCGGGGACTGAGCTTGGAGGGGTGCATGGCTGCTCTTTGTGGCTAGATGCTGTTGTGTGCAATATTTTACCTACATTATATGTGTTAATATATATTTAGGCTCTGGGCCAGACCACCTGGGATCATCAATTCTTGCTAACATACCTTCGAGTTGTGTGTCTATGACATGCAGTGCCTATGCTTCCCCCAGTGTTAGAATTAAACGATTTATTACACGTAGATATGTCACAACAGGGGCTGGCACACAGTAAATCCTCCATAAATGTCAACTGTTGTCTTTATTGCAAAGCCCCATAAAATCCATTTGCATACTACTTAATCAGCAAAACAGTCTTCTGAAGTCGGTGTCTCTAAAAACATTTTAGTCATAAGAGGTTTTATGCTTTCCAAATTAAATATCTTTCTCTTGGTCATATATTTAGTGTGAAATAGAGTCAGAAGCCAGATTATCATAGTCTAAATTGTGATCAGTTTATTACAAAATGCCTGAAGAGAACTCAGTGTTAAAGTGAAGGCCAAGTGCCCTGGTATTCGGGACAGACGAGTCCAGTCCGGGCTGCTGCCAGGGAGCCGTGGCCTGGCCTCCTCACCTCGCGGGCCTTGGGGGTGACGGCACAGATGGGTCTGTCTCACGCAGGGCTCTACCTCTAGGCCGTGTCTGTCACAGCTTTGATTTTCACCAGCGATGGTTTGTGAGGTTTGACGAGAGAGTAGGTGGAGGGGGGTCCACGCTAATTTTCCAAGATGGATTCTGCTTCCTGTCGGTCGATTTCTTATTCTTCCCTTGTTTCGCTCTTGCTTTGTTTTCTTGTCCCTTTTCATGGGTGTCCATGTAAAACCAGTTAGCAGTTTTTCTCTTCAGCACTTTATTTAAAATTAGAAAAAATATAACCCGATCCTCAGCCTTTTGTAGAGACTGTATCATACTCTTCATCAGCTCTATGTCCTGGTGGTTCACAAGTGGCAGATATGTCTTCATACTGTTGAAAATATTTTACTGTTTTGCCACCTGTGGAGTTTTATCTGGGGAAAAACAGAAAGAAAGAATAGAAGCCTCTCATATTTCTCTTACTACTTGGAAAGTACTCAGATGACCTAGCAGCTAGGAAGCAGTGAATAAAAATCTGTTAGTATCATTGCTAACACTAATAAAATTGAGTTAGGCCCCAGCTGGTGTGGCTCAGTGGACTGAGTATTGGCCTGTGAACCCAAGGGTTGCAGGTTCAATTCCCAGTCAGGGCACATGCGTGGGTTGTGGGCCAGGTCCCCAGTAGGGGGCGTGTGAGAGGCAACCACACATTGGTGTTTCTCTCCCCCTCTTTCTCCCTCCCTTTCCCTGTCTAAAAAATAAATAAAATATTTTTAAAAAATAAAATTAAATAAATTGATTAGTTAAATGGAGTCAGGCCTTGACATGAAACACTGGGAGCTGCCGTTTAGCCACCTGGTAGGGCAAATACAAATGTCAGGTGGATAGGGGATTGTTTTGTGTGACAAGCAGCAGACAGGCGCTGGGTTCCTGGAGGAGGGTGAGGTCCAAAGCCAGTTTCTGGGGCACTGAAACCACCCTTCTCTGACTTGCTCCTGCCGGAGCTGGTCTTTGCAGAAGGTACCACACAATCAGGGAAAGCTGTTAAAGCAGCTTCCATGCTGACGAACACAAGTTTCAATGCTGAGCCCTAGGTCAGCTGACCCACTCTGGAAATAATGTATATTTACATGAATGCCATTGTAATGTGCTCCACATTCTTTGGATTGTTCTAGAATTATACTGTAGAAGGAACACAGGAAGAATCCAAATACAGAAAGCAGTAATATTACTGGGGGTGTTCGCATTATTTTTAAAGTAATTGGGGGGGGTGATGAAAAACAAACATTGTAATTTAGAAGGATTTCAACAACCATCCAGATAACATCAACCCTATATATACTTCATATAAGGAAACTGTTAGGTTTAGACTTTAGGTAAAGGCAAAAGCAAAAATATTAAATTATTTCCATAGGAAAAAAAAGGAAGATGTTTACACCCACAGAAAAAGTCAAACACTTATCGCTCCTTCTGCTACCAACACATTCCAACAGCAGCTCTTTGGTGTGAGGACAGAGTGTGGAAGACAAGACGACCTCTGAAGGAAGACCTGCCCACTTCCGGAATCTTCCTGAGACCCCCCTCATAGAACTGTCTGTAGGCATTAAAAAATCATCCCAAACGTTTTCACTATCATGGAAATCTTTTCCTTTCTTAGGCAACTATTTCAGTGAAACACTTATTTTTATCTAAAAACTTAGTTTGCTGTTAAATGTTCAGACTTTTTTCTGAACATAACATTTTATTATATTACATTCTATTATATTTGTAGCAATTATGATATAAAAATACAGGTGACCTAATATAATAACGGCAGTTTCATTAATATACTTTCTTTTTTTAAAAGATTTTATTCACTTATTTTTAGACAGAGGGAAAGGGAGGGAGAAAGAGAGAAAGAGAAACATCAATGTGTGGTTGCCTCTCACACGCCCCCTACTGGGGATGTGGCCTACAACCCATGCATGTGCCCTGACTGGGAATTGAACCCGTGACACTTTGGTTAGCAGGCCAGCACTAAATCCACTGATCCACACCAGCCAGGGCTTTATTAATATACTTTCTGAATATCCTTGTTCGATAATATAATTTAATGAAGCATATTAAAAAGTTCATCAGCTGTCAATCATCTGTAAATTAAAATTGATTTAATTAGGCCAAATATTGAGAATATTTGTATGTTCAACACTGAGCCATCACATAGGCAGTAGTATTGCATGGGCACTTTTCCCTGTTGTTCTCTGTTCCCTGCTTGCTCCTTGCCTTGTGAAAGGTAGTAAGTTAAATGAGTGACTCTGGAACCGTAATGCCACTTGAAATTGAATGGTAACGAAGCATTTTCTTAGAAAACATTTAGAAGCTTACAGCAGAAGAAACGCAGAGCCTTAGACCATTACAGTGTTAGGAATAGGGCCCTGGCCGGGTTGCTCAGTTGGTTAGAGTGTCGTCCAGATTCACCAAGGTTTTGAGTTCCATCCAGGGTCAGAGCACATGCAAGAATCATCCAATGAATGCATAGATGAGTGGAACAACCAATCGATGTTTCTTCTCTCTCTCTGTAAAAAAAATTCAAATGTTAACATTAGGGAATCCTAGGGTATTAAATTTATATAAAAAACAACACTAAAGTGTTAAAAAAGAAAATATTTAGAAGACTAAATTACTAATAATTTAGGGCACTAAATTACTTAGAAATGGAGGATTTTAAGAGTGCTATATTTCAAATCTATTATTTTAAAGATATTTTATTTTAATTATTAAACATGTTTAATGTGATTTTTACTTGTATTTTTCAATTACTATTTTTTCCTCTTATACTCCCTCCCCCTGACAATCACCACACTGTCGCCCACGTCCATGAGTTCTTCTTCCTTTTTGCTCGAACCATCCACATCCTAACCGGAGCTGTCAGCCTGCTCTCCTTCTATGAGTCTGTCTCTGTTTTGCTTATTAGTTCAGTTTGTTCATTAGATTCCACAAATGAGTGAGATCATATGGTACTTGTCTTTCTCTGACTGGCTTATTTCACTCAGCACAATGCTCTCCAGATCCATCCATGTTGTCCCAAAGGGTAAAATTTTCTTCCTTTTTATGGCCAAGCAGTACTCCCTTGTGCAAATGTCCCATAGCTGTTTCACCCACTCATCGACTGATGGACACTTGGGCTGCTTCTGTGTGTTGGTGATTGTAAATAACACTGCAGTGAACACAGGGGTGCTTATGTTCTTTCAAATGAGTGCTTTGGGTTTCTTCAGATAAATTCCCAGAAGTGGAATTGCTAGGTCATAGGCAGATCCATTTTTAATTTTCTGAGGTATCTCCATACTTCTTTCCACAGTGGCTGCACCAGTCTGTATTCCCACCCACAGTGCAAAAGGGTTCCCTTTTCTCCACACTCACCAGCACTTGTTGTTTGTTGATTTATTGATGATAGCCATTCAACACAGAATAAAATACCTAGGAATTACTCTAACCAAGGATGTAAAAGACCCGTAATTGAAAAATTTTAAGACATTAAAGAAATAAATTGAAGAAGATACAAATAAGGGGAAGGACATAGCGTGCTCATGGATAGGAAGAATTAACATCATTAAAACGTCCATACTACCCCAAACAATCTATAGACTCAATGCAATTCCTATCAAGATACCAATGATGTATTTCACAGAACTAGAACAAATATTTCAAAAATTTATATGGAACCACAAAAGGCCTTTAATAGCAGCAGCAATCTTGCGAAAGAAGAACAAAGTTGGAGATATCAAACAAT
>VMDR010026008.1:0-14206 GCA_007922815.1 Macrotus californicus
TTATATACATATAAATGTATTACTAATAATAAAACATGATCATATGTATACATATAATATGAATGCATTTCACATACATATGTGAAATATGCAGATAAATTATATATTTGTACCATAATATTGTCTAAATGCATATATTTATATGTGTAAATAATATTGGTATATTTACATTATATATACTTTGATACACATGTATTTACATGTGTGACTATATTATACACTCTATGTATATACTATAACTACATGTAACATACATATAATATACTGCATGCCACATATTATACTGTTATATATACAACATATATAAAGTATTCCATACATGTGATTTACATAATGTAAATATATAATATACAACTACTGCCACCTTTGCGCCCACCCCTACAAGTCTCCAATGGGCTGTCCGCTATAGCAGCTGCCAAGCAGCGGGCACCTGGGCCAAATGTGGAGTGGAGCGGTTGGTCCTGGACCCTCCCCGTCTGCAGCCCGGTCCTGAGCGGATGAGCAGCAGCCAGGCTGTGGACCTTACTCACCCCCAGTGCTCTGCCAGTGCTGCAGCCAGCTCCTGCCTCTCTGGCGTCCACACGTGTCACCGGCACGTGCTTGCCGCCTGCTCCAGCCCAGTAGAGGCCCTAGCTCCCAGCGCCCAGCTCCTCTCTGCTATCTTGACACTAGAAGGAAGGTTTCTAAATTGCAGGAGCAACATGGAAATTCTTTGCTGCCCTCTTCAACTTTTAGGATGGGCCCCTGGGAGACTGGGGACTTCTTTCTACCAGTGTTGCTTACCGTACCCCTACCACCTCCACATGGGAAAGGCAGGGCTGCCAACCACCAGCAAGAGACCTCTGGCCTGCACCTCGCTTCCGGAAGAGGGGCTGCGGGGCACAGGCGCCTTTCCGCAGGCTTCCGGCCGCCGCAGGGCAGGCTGGGAATCGGCAGCCCCCGCCGCCCACCCTTGCCCAGCCGCGCTGCTGCCCCGTCTCAGAGTGGGGCCAGGTGGAGCTGGATAACCCTTAGTGGAAAAAGGAACTTTGACCGGGAGGGAAAAAGGCACATTCTAAGCGAAAAGAGCATAGCAGAGCATGAAAACTCCATCATACAGCCATCAAGGGGGAAGGCTTGTACCATTCAAAATGGCAGCAGAGAATGTCTGATTAATGGTTATTTCTATTAGGGGTAGAAGTGAACATCACTCTTACTACTCTATGCTTTTCCAAAATCGTATTACTTTTCATTCAGTGTTTTCATAGTGACGTTAGAATTTCCACATTAACCTTGATATACAGTTGGAAATGTGAAACTAGAGTTTTTAGTCTTTTTTGTAAAAAAAAAAATTATACACTGATTACGTAAGGAAAATTTCATTGAATTCTGTTAGAATATTCATATTCTTAGGGGAATAAATTTTTGCTGAGACATTTTCATACACACACACACACACACACACACACACACCTACCTTACAGCTTTCAGGTCAATATCTGAGAAAGCTCACCATTTACTCTTCAGGAAAGAGAAAAACCATTGCCATTAAAAAGACAGTGATAAATTAGAGCTCTGGAAAATTGTGTATGTGAAAATTTCAATAGACTTTTATAAATAAAGATGTAAGCTATATTGAAAGAATTTTAATATAGCTCAATCAAAAGTAATTTAATTTTATTTTACAAAGGGCTTTAATGCATGATTCTCAAGTAAGTAAAAGCGGTTCAGTTTTTAATAAAAGTAATTCAATTTTCTTAATCTCTGTGTAATACTACCTGCACTAAAATAATGGGTATATATGATTGGCTGCTTATGTTCCCAGTGCTGCACATGCATTAACTCATTCGATCCTAACAAATACTCTATACTATTTGATACCATTAACTTCACTGGACAAAGAGAAAGACACAATGGTTAAATAATTTACTCCAGGACACAGAGCTCCTATTCTGAGCTAGTACATTGTTGAAACAAATACTAGGTATCTAAAATAAACTTATAAACTTGACAAAAATAAAAACAGGGCTGATTTTCAGTAGCATTCAGCTTAGTTGCCAATGAGTAAAAACAACCTTTGTTTCTTGGAAGACCTGCCAAAATCAGTTGCATGCCTGCTAATGAATCATGTTTCTCACAGAAATATCGTTGGAGAAGGACAGGACAGGATAGGATACATAACAAACATGATTAAAATGTTTAAAAATTCCATACATTAGAGGCAGGGGTGGGGCCATTGACAGGGAGCTTTGGAAACATTAGAATTTCAGTCTATTCAGAAAATAAAGTTTATTTAGACCTAATCCAAATATTACATTGACAGATTTAAGATTAAGGAATGACATTCCCTTAAAAAATATATTTCCTTAAACGAAGTGTTTTATTCCAATCTATATTATTAAAATCATCATCCAGTTGAAATTGGAAATCATCAACCAAGAAAGTGTGGGATTATGCTAACAAATATCAAAAATACTGTGTACAAAGTAATATTTTATCCAAAAGTTAGACAACAATATTATTCTCTAACCATAAACCCAGTCTGGGTTATTTCTACAAACAATGCATGTCTAGTTTCAGGACTGTAGGAGTCCCACCTCCCTGCCCAGGCACGACACAGATCCTGTCCCTGATGCACCTCTGAATCTTGCCCAATGAGAGATTGAATATACAAATGGACAACGGCCAGACTACGTACAAAAATAGAACTCTGGCTCATAACTGGCAACTACCAGCCCAGAAAGCCAACCTACTGTTTAGTAGCCAGCCAGGGAGCTAGACAATAACCCCTGCAGCAATAAGCTCAAAACAGCCAGGACTTGGTTAATAATTTAAGAGCTTCCCTAATTTGTACCCTTGCTTTCAACTATGTATTCAGTAGAGATTTCGAGATCAGAGGAATCCAAATTTGCACACCTAATTAATCACATCGGATGCCCAGTTTCTAGCTAGCCTGTCTACAGCCTCCAATCAGGGCATACTCGAAGCCTTCCCTTTTTCCCCACCATAAAGTTTTCCCTTACCTCTCTGCCTACCTTTGAATTTCTGCCAAATACAATTGATGGTGGCTGTATCCCTTGCTATAGTGAATTCTGAATAAATAGCTTTGGCTTGTACTCGTTTGGATGGTCTTCATTTATTTTTATGCTAATGAACTCTTTGCAACTCTATAGGCTCATATCCTCACAATTGATTCAGCACATCAAAGAAAGTCCATCCTGCTGGTAAGTACCTAAGGAAGACCCAAGTATGTTTGAAAGGCAGCAGCATCTTCCCAATTAAAAAAAAAATCAATGGATCAACTCCAGGTTGTCACTTCTGTGCTATGTGCACTTCCAGTAAGTCATCTTAGCTACCTAGGAGAATCACATCTGGGAGATTTAGAACTTGCCCCCTTCCAGATCATCCAGACTTCATCCGTCTGCAGTGTAGTTTAGACAGGATTAGGCTAGTTTAGAAATCACTAAAATAGACCTGCGGATTAATTTCTAGCCAGCGCTCCTTTCACAAATGCCTTTATGCTTGTCATGCCGTTTCTGAGGCTTGTTAAAGATTACAGAAATGGTTGTGGTGCCACACCCCACCCCATTCTCCAACTGACAGTGTGTGGGGGCAGCTCCTGCACAGTGACATTCTGGTGAGGAGAAAAGAATACATTTTAAGAACTAGTGATAATACAACTGGGCTTGAATAAAGTATAATTTTTCCTAACAGCAGGTGACAAAATATGGGCCTTTCCTGATTTTATCTCTCCTCATTTCATAAAATGACATTTCAGCTCAATTAAAATACCACTGAGTACAGACTACTGCTAAATTCTTTACCTTCTTGGAGTGTTAATTTGAGCTTTATGTAAAAATTAACATTCACATGAGGATACTAGCTTTAGATATATTAAATAAGACAAATATGAGCTTCTAACTTTGTCAATCAGTGGCTTAAATCTAAAAAATAACATACTGCTGTGATGATTTTCTAGTTGTCAAGTAATCCATTTTGGCAGCAGCCTGTAAGTTTCTGTTCAGTTTCTCCTATATAAGATATGCGTGAATTATATATATAATTGTTAATACTCTGTGATGTTAATGGGATAGCTTTCACTTGGAGGCTTATGTATCCCAAGTTTGAACAGCTTTACCACCAATTAATCTTCACAATTAATGGATTAATGGGAAAGCAGTTAACTTTTAATGACAGCACCACCAGAGGCAGATTGATTTCAGAGGTTTAATAGCAACTATTTATAGTCCAGACATTAGGACAAGACCTACAAATTCACCAAACAAAACCAACCAAAGGTGAAGGGGTGGGAGAAATCAAGAAAAGGTAGAGAGAGTGTCCCAGCTCCAGGACCCACACCCAGCACAGGCCATGACTAAGAGAGGAAATGGCCGCAGATGACGAGGAGATTTAAGACTTGTACATACATCTTGCATCGGTTCCTTTTATGACCAAGTCTACACTGCAGAACAGACTTTTGATTAAAAAGAACTTCAAGACAGAGACTTTAAACAACTCTAAAACTCAATCACTTAAATAATAGATTGCAGAATGTAAGATGTTTAACATGGTGGTATAAAGTGTACTCGTACAAAATTAGGGTTTCTGTGGAACGCGAGTGGGGAGAGGGTTAGAACACTAATAGGTATGTATGTTGGATAAGATGAAGTGTGCTTTGAAGCCCGGTATAAAGAAAACGCTCCTGTAAGGTTAAAAACTGATAGTCACCAAAGAAAATGATAATAAATGCAAATTAAAACAATGTCCACCAAACATGGGGTCTATGCCATGGATAATCTAAACACATCATAACAGACCGTTAAGCAAGGAGGAGGGTGAAAGACATGGAATATACTACGTACAAATGAACCCAATGAGTTCTGCCCACATTTGCTCACACAAAGATTCTGGAATGTCTGCGCTACAGTTTCAGCTCATGCATAAGCGTTTATGGGATTTCTTCTCCATTTATTGCAAACAACATAAATTGACTTTTAGCCTCTAATAGAGGAACTAAAGTCAAATGGAAATGGATACATGCTTTAAAATAAAATAGATTTAAACGTACAGTATAAATAATGTTTCCTCTCTTTTTTCTTCATTTTTACTAGGTCTGTGCAAAAACTCTTGACTGATTACTGTAGACAACTGCTTGGTTTCTCAGCCCAGGAACAGGGCAGAGGAGTAAATGGCTGCCGTATTCGTTTGTTACTGCTGCCATAACAAATTAACTACAAACTTACTGTCTCAAAGCAACACAAATGTGTTATTTTCTTATAGTTCAAAATTACTTTCACAGGGCTAAAATCAAAGTGTCAGCAGGGTGACGTTCCTTTTGGAAGCTCCAGGGGACAATCTGCTTCCTTCCTTTTTCCAGCTTCCTGAGGCTGCCTGTGTGCCACATGACTTCTGATCTCTGCTTCCTCCATTCTATCTCCTTCCCTGCCTCTCCTGCAACCCTCTTTACCTTACAAGGATTTTCCTGATTTCATTGGGCCCACGTGGATAATCCAGGATAATCTCCTAATCTCAAAAACCTTAATCTAATCACACCTGAAATGTCCGTTTTGCTGCATAAGGTGACATATTCAAGATTCTAGGGATTAGAATGTGGACATCCATGGGAAGCCATTACTCTGCTTACCAGTTACCAACCTGTAGATGCGGAATCAAGAAATAAATTTTTTTTTCAGATTCTGTGGCTCAAAATATTGCCCAGTGTTTTGATTAAGCCATTGAGTTAAAAATGGAATCCACATCAATTATCATTTGAGACAAACAAGACTGTATCATTCCCATCCTCACTTGGAAGATTATCCCAAAGATTGGGATAATTATATCTCAAATTATAATCACGCATGTGGATTCTATTTTTAACTCAGTGACTTACTCAAAATAGTGGGCAATGTTTTGAGCCAAAAAATCTGGAAAAAAAACTTCATTTCTCGATTCCAAACCTACAGGTTGATAACTGTGGTAGACGGAGTAATGGCCTCCCATGGATGTCCACATCCTAATCCCCTGAAAGCAACAAGTAAATAAGAAAAACAAAATAAACAAAACCTTGTAGACAGAGACAAGAGTAGGGTGGTTACCAGAGGGAAAGTGGTGGGGAGTGGGGAGTAAAGGTAAAGGGGATCAAATGTATGGAGACAGACAATGATTTGACTTTGGGTAGTAGGCACACAATGCAATATGAAGATCATGCAGTATAATAACGTACACTTGAAACCTATATAATCTTACTAACCAATACCTCCCCAATACATTTAATAAAAAGAAAAATTAATTTTAAAAAAGATGACCCTAGTCCTCTCCTCAGTGCATAAAGACAGGTTCTTCTCTCCATGTGACCACTTGCTTCTTCTCCGAGACTCGGGCACAGCTCCCCATTCTCTATGGTTCACTGCCGAAGAGTCACCACACCTCCCATCCGTCTGGAAGGTCCCACCAGGAGCCGAACAGGCTTCTATTACAGTCCCTCTCAGGTGGTCTGAGTCTCTACTCATTGGGATGAAAGTGTCTGGAGGGCCAGCCTCCTGTGTTACCTGTCACTTCTCACAGAAGACAGAACACCGCAGAGCACAGTGACTGTGAGTGTAGCTTCAGAGCTGTCCTCCATGGGCACAAGTCCTGCCTCTGTCAACTACTGCTGATCTTCAGAACTTTATCTAAACTGCTTTCCCCCACCTCTAAATGGGAATAGTCATTATGCCAAGATGAGCAAGGCTTTCTGAAAATTTAATGAATTAGCATACAAAGAATACTGATACCTGGAGTATAGTAAATACTATGTGTCTGTAATTGCAACCTTAAGTGTTTACTATTAGAAATTCAAACAAATCAAGACTTTGAAACTGAATAAAATTTAACTGGATATCTCTTACAAAATCTTATGATAAGAATTATCCCTTGAGAAGGAGAGAAAGAGAGGGTAGCATTTAACATGCATAAATTCATTGTTACCCATCCCTCTAAAAAAACGGGCACAGAATTATTAACCTAAAAAAAGACAGTAAAACGTCCTTGTGATGCATTCTTTTCCTATTAAGGAATAATTGTTAATGTTCCAAAAGCCCGTATTTTTCTTTATTATCTCTTGGGCTTTAGAGTTGTTTCATTTACTCTAGAAAAACAGAATTTAAGACTACAGAAACTGAGCAGCCACAATTCATAAGGAAAGCGGAGAGGAATGAAGAGAACATGGGGGCGTCACTTCATTTGGACACCTTGAAGGTGTACTTGGAGCATTCAGGCTATGCCCAGCTAAGTCACATGCACATGAAGTCACAGCAACAATGCCCTCCTAAGTGTGTGCTATTTCCATTAACGGGTATTTTCAACCTGAAATTGCCATGTTTTAGACTTTGATTCCTGGAGGGAAAATTGGGTAAGCCTCAATTCAATGCCTATTCTAGTCATATCAGATGATATTTCAACATTTGTGAACAAATACTCCATTTTATTACTAAATTATTTTGAGAGCTGCCATTTGTATCTCAAAATATCACACTTAAAGATAAAGGCTGAAATTTTTCATAGTGATAGGGCATTTTTCTTCAGATAAGTGCATTTTAGTAGATTAAGTCCATAAAGCTATTTTAATGAACAGCTATTTCTAACCAGGGGTGGGGAATGAAGCCAACTAGAAATAAGGAGATTCTCTTTAACAACATGAAATCAGATGAAGGATATTTCCATTTCATTGGCTAAGATTATTGTGTTTGATTTTGTAATTAAGCAAGAGACAAACTCTGCTGACCTGGAGGGTGCAGGGAGGTGTATTTCCACCTTGTTTTGGGCAATTTAGTTAAAAGCCGGCTGAGCAAGGGTGAGTTAATTCAATGGGAGACCAGGCTGGTGCCTCTTCTGATCTCTGGAACCTTCCTCTTTCCACACCTGCACCAGAGAACCACCACCACTGCTTCAAACCTGGCGGTTTCCAGGCCCTGACCTCCTTAAATACAGGTACAACCGTGGCACAGGCCCAGTGGCCAAGTGTGTGAGCCCCACAGCAGGCAGAATTCTGAGGCCCTCAAGAGTCCATGCCCTTGCAGACACCTTGTAGAACCCCTGCCCCTTGAGTGCAGGCAAAACCTGCGAATACAGTAGAATCTCACTCCTATGATTGTTACATTACTGGCCAAAGGGATTTTGCAGATGTAGTTAATTAATTAAAACCCCTGATCTCGTTGACTTTTAGTTACTCAAAAGGGAGATTATCCTGGGCACACGTGACCTAATCAGAGAAGCCCTTCAAAAAGTCTTAAAGGTCAAAGACACAAAGAAGTCATAGAAGACATGAAGCATGAATGAAATTGCTCCCACTGGCCGTAAGGAGCAAACTGCCATGTTCCAAAGAGGACCATATGGCAAGAGGTGGTGTGTGGCCTCTAGGAGCTGAGAACTGCCGCAGATTTCCAGCAGGCAAGAGATTGAAGGTCTCAGCTGCAAGGGACTAAGCTCTGCTCACAAACATGTGAGTTCTCTCCAAGCCTTTAGATGAGACAGTAGGATGCACGTTCATGTTTCTAGGTGCTTCAACCCTTTTTAAAACTATTGTAACACTCCCAACATCCTAGTAATATTCTTCAGTAACTAAAGCAAATACTGGTAACTCATTTACTTCTAGGTCTTTCGGTATATATGAGTTTACAAACATTTGCAAATACCACTGTATTAGTTGTTAATACTATCTTAGTTGTATGTACCATGTCTCGAATTAGGTTATAAATTATTTTAAAATAGAAGACACATGTCTCAATTGCTTTGCATATTCCGTCATAATCCACTTTTACTCTCAAAACACAATTTTCAAAGTCTGAATATTTTGTTTTTTGACATTAGAACTTAAAAATAATTTGCTTAAAATAATCCTTAGAACTTTTTGAAAAGGTATTCAAGTCTTTTTTAAAAGATTTTATTTAATTATTTTTGGATAGGGGAAAGGGGGAGAGAGAGACAGGAGGAGAAACACTGATGTGTGAGAGACAACAATCAGTTGCCTCTCGCAGGCCCCCAGCTGGGGCCCCGTCTGCAACCCAGGCACGTGCCCTGACTGGGAATCAAACCAGCTACCTTTTGGTTTGCAGGCTGGTGCTCAATCCACTGAGCCACAGCAGCCAAGGCAGAACTTTTAATATAATAATAATATTACAAGTGGACATATGCCATTTTGCTTTTCAGGACTCCCATGGTTAAAAACTATAATTCCCATAAAAAGACAAAACTCAATAGTCTCGTTCAAAAATGTATGTTTTTAATGGTAATTTTTCGTATAATTCTATTCACATTTAACTAGAATTAAAAAGAATGTTGGATGAAGATGGCAGCAGAGGTAAATAAGGCTCACCTCCTCCACAACCACATCAAAATTACAACTAAATTATAGAGCCACCATCATTCAGAACCATCAGAAATTAAGTCAAATGGAAGTCTGACAACTACAGAATTAAAGAAACCACATCCATCCAGACTGGTAGGAGGGGCACAGATGAAGAACAGGCTGGTCCCACATCCATGTGAGATGGATAAAAATTCGGGAGGGTATCTCAGGAGCGAAATGTCCCAGCCCCACACCAGGCCCCCCAGCCCAGGGTTCCAGTGCCAGAAGATAAGTCCCCATAACTCTGGCTGCGAAAACTGGTAGAGATTGAATTGGTAGAAGAAACTTCTGGAGTTCCAAGCAGTTCCTCTTAAAGAACCCACACATGGACTCACCTCCTCAGACTCACTCCCTCTGAGCTCCAGCACCGGGGTAGCAGCTTGAAAGGCACCAGTGGCATATGGGGTGAATCAGAAGTGTCTGGCATCAAGGGGAGCAGAGGCCACTGGCCGTTTTCTGAACCCTCTCCGCACAGAGCCACAGAGTTAGTAGGCAGGTGCCATATATGAGACTCCATCAACCTGACTAACACTGTTTGCCCCACCCTGATGCCCTGAGGCCCTTTCCCACCCAACTTACTAGGCTCCTACTACACAACTTCCTAAAGCCTATCAAATAAGCAACAGCTAGCCTCAGTGAGCCCTTAGCCCATGTACCTCTTGCTAAGTGGCCCCAGGCACAGCACTAGCAGCAGCCAGCCTAGATTTACAGCTTGGCTTCCCTGGGAATCTTCAAGCCCGGCACAAATAGCAGCAATCTCAGATTGCCCTATAGCTCAGGCAGGGTGGCCCCAAGCACCGCACAGGTGGGGGTTGACCTTGGCCTATACCACCCAGGAAACCCCAGGGCCTTCACACCCAGTGGACAGCTACAGAGCACATCAGAGCATTATTACCCTGTCCCTGCACAGCTGATCCTCCGCAGAGGGCAGAGATTGGTGGTCAGTGGTCACAGCCAATCCTTGCAACTGACTGGCCTGAGAAAATTCCCTCCCATTGACCTGCCAACAGTGATCATGGCTCAACTACAAAAAGAAGGTATACTCAGCCCACAAGAAGAGCACACTTTGTGTATCCAGCTTGAGGGACAGGGGAGGCTGTGCCATTGGACCCCACAGGAAACCTACTATATTGGGCCACAATACCAAGACAAGGAGTCATAGCAACTCTACCTAATAATAGAAACAAACACAGGGAGGCTGCCAAAATGAAGAGACAAAGAAACATGGCCCAAATGAAAGAATATATCAAAACTCCAGAAAAAAAGCTAAACAAAATGGAAATAAGCAACTTATCAGATGCAGAGTTCAAAATACTGGTTATAATGATGCTCAAGGAACTTAGTGAGGACCTCAACAGCATAAAAAAGACCCAATCAGAAACAAAAGATGCACTAATCTAAATAAAGAACAAATCACAGGGAAACAACAGTAGAGTGGATGAAGCTGAGAATCAAATCAATGATTTGAAATATAAGAAGCCTTTGCAACAACTTCAAACAGTCCAACATCACAGGGGTGTCAGATGGAAAACAAAAAGAGCAAGAAATTGGAAATCTTTTTGAAAAAATAATGAAAGGAAACTTCCCTAATTTGGTAAAGAAAATAGTCGTGCAAGTCCAGGAAGCGGAGAGAGTCTGAAACAAGATGGATGCAAAGAGGCCCACTCCAAGACACATCTTAATTAAAACCCGAATGTTAAAAATAAAGAGATAATTTTAAAAGCAGCAAGAGAAAAGAAGTTAGTTACCTACAGGGGAGTTCCCATAAGACTATCAGCTGATTTCTCAAAAGAAACCTTGCAGGCTAGAAGGGACTGGCAAGAGATATTCAAAGTCATAAAAGCAGGGACCTACAGCCAAGATTACTGTACCCAGCAAAGAAAGCTGTCATTTAGAATCAAAGGACAGTTAAAGAGCTTCCCAGACAAGGAAAAACTAAAGGAGCTCATCATCACCAAACCATTATTATATGAAATTTTAAAGGGATTTATTTAAGAAAAAGAAGCTCAAAACTATGAACAATAAAGTGGAAATGAGTACATATCTACCAACAATCAAATCTAAAAAAAAAAAAACAACTAAGCAAACAAAAAGAACAGAAACAGAATGATGGATATGGAGAGAGTTTTGATGGTTTCCAGATGGGAAGGGTTGTGGGGGAATGGGTGAAGAGGTGAGGGGATTAAGATGTGTCAATAGGTAGTTACAGAATAGCCATGGGGATGTAAAGTGCAGTATAGGAAATGGAGTAGCCAAAGAACCTCCACATGACCCATGATCATGAACACTGCTGGGGGGATTGCCTGAGGGACTGGGGAGTGCTGGGTGGAAGGGGGCAAAGGCAAAAAAAACTGGGACAGTTGTAATAGCATAATCAATAAAATATAAATTTTTAAAAAAGAATGTTAGATAGCTTTTACTTGGTTTTTATGTCTACAAATTATCCTTTTCATGTTGGTTCCCACAAAATGGTGTTGAGTTGACCAAGTATTTAAACAAATACTTGAATACACCCTTAGCTGTTTCAATATAAAAGTACCCTCTTCTTCAGCCATCATTAAGGTACTTCCCTGACCTAGGTATGTCACAGCATCAAATCAACTACAAATTGACCTCACATTTACCAACCAAGGCAGCAATTTTCAAGTGGTATGCAGCAAGTGACATCCTGGTGAGCCACAAGGATTTTGAAAACATGCAATACCTGACGATTTAGTCAGAGGCACTGATGTATTTTCTCTTAAGCTATCAAATAAAAACACAACAGCCAACACGCAATAGCTGGCCAGTGTAGATGAATCAAAATTATACCTATTTTGTTTGTCAGGTAGGCAAAAAGTATGTGTTTTTTGGTGTTCCACAGATTTTTAGTAACTAGTTAATGTGTATCATGAGATAAAAAAAAAGGTTGAAAAATCGCTGAAGTGAGACACTAATAGGGTGACCTGATCCAGGCCAATGTACCCAAGATATTTTAACTGGAGCCCTCAAGAGAAGATGCTAATAACAATTGTAGTTACCTGTATTGCCTGCTATGTCCCAGCCACATTAAATTCTTACAATCACCCTGTAAAAGAAGATATTGTCTCCATTTTCCAGATAAGAGATTGAGGATCAGTCCTGGCTGGTGTAGCTCAGTGGATTGAGTGCCGGCCTGTGAACCAAAAGGTCGCTGATTCAATTCCCACTCAGGGCACATGCCTGGGTTGCGGGCCAGGTTTCCCAGTGTGGGGGCTCGAGAGAGGCAACCACACATCGATGTTTCTCTCCCTCACTTTCTCCCTCCCTTCCCCTCTCTCTAAAAATAAATAAATAAAATCTTTTTAAAAAAGAGAGAGAGAGAGATTGAAGGTCAAAGGACTTAAATTTCTTGCTGAAGTCTTTGGGCTTATTTTTTTTTCCCATTCAACCTCGTTACTTTTAATGACTGTATTATACTACCAGCACAACTCTCTTCACTGCTGGAACTTTTAAAGAATTATTTGAGCAAGTACATTGAGTACATAGTCTTTGGTGTACCTGCTGTGTGCGAGGCAGGGTTTTCTCTACAACAGGCAACAACAGAACACAGGAGTGGGCAAGGGTAGGTTTGTAGTTGTCACACAAATAAAGAATACAATAATTGATACAAAAACCTTTTTCATACTCACAACTGCAAACTTACTGTGCCCACTCCTGTACACTCTCTGTAGTGATACATCTTTCAATGTGCATCAGTGATACTCCAGACATCACCTGCCAAAAGTTGGCTTCTTTAACTTTTTGAAGACAAGACATTGTAATAAATGACATTAAAAACCTCTATCCGTTTATAGAGAACTTTGAGTCACAATCAGGAAAAAGGAATCAGTATAGTACAAACTCCATTTGAACATCATTTCTGCCCTCCCTATACCCCCTTCCCAATCTACCCACATATTTTTGCAGGTTCAGCCAACAGTGGATCAAAAACAATTTTTAATCGCTGAGAATTCCAGAAAGCAAAACCTACATTTGCCACATGCACAAGCCCTATGCCGCACCCACGTGAAGAAGTGATGTGCAGGCACACCCTGATGTAGCCCGTATGCAAATACGGCATCATTTTATGTAAGGGGCTTGAGCATTCTCAGATATTTGTATCCTCAGGGGTCCTGGAACCAATCCTCATAGATACTGAGGGATGACTGTATTTCAATTAACTTGGAGGGAGTTTGAATGATAAATTGTAGTCAAGATTTTCCTGTAAAATTATCTCATTCCTCAGTCCTAAAGATTTAATTTCCATTGTCAATGGACTCATAATATGCACATATGGAAGAATAGGTCCTGTTTTATTTTTTAGAGCTGCAACATAGTAAATATATTATTGTATTTTAATAAAAATAAGTAATCATCTTTCATTATAGTTGATTCAATACCTCAAGTTTTTTGCAATGTAGAGAATTTCATTGGCAGGGTGCATTCCTACATAATAGAATTTTAAATATATGTTTGCTGGTTTTAAGCAGTATTTCAAATAATAGTTCAGTACATATTTACAATAACCAAGATACAGAAGCAACACAAATGCCTGTCAATAAATGAGTGGATTAAAAAACTGTGGTACATACACACAATGGAATATTACTCAGCCATAACAATTCATGAAATCTTACCATCTGTGACAGCATGGATATTTTGCTAGAGGGTATTTTGCTAAGTGAAGTCAGACAGAAAAAGACAAATACCATATGATTTCACTTATATGTGGAATCTAAAGAGCAAAATAAATAAACAAACAAAACAGAAACAGACTCATAGATACAGAGAACAGACTGACGTTTGCTGGGGGCGGGGGGGGGGTGTGGAGGGGGTGGGCGT
>VMDR010026009.1:0-14216 GCA_007922815.1 Macrotus californicus
TAACCAGGGAGAGAACATATGTGTACACTGAAAACTATAAGATATTGATTTAAAAATTGAAGAAGACACAATTAAATGGAAAGACAGGCCATGTTTTGTGTTAGAAGAGTGAATAATGTTAAAATGTCCATAATACCCAAAGCAGTATACATATTCAATGCAATTCCTATTAAAAGTCCAGTGGCATGTTTTAAATAAACAGAAAAAATAATCCTAAAGTTTGTATGAAACCACAAAAGACCCAAAATTGCTTAGGTAATCTTGAGAAAGAACAAAGCTGGGGCATCACACTTCCTGATTTCAAACTATATCACAAGTCTATAGTAATCCAAACAGCATGGTCCTGGCTTAAAAACAGACACCAGGACCAATGAAACAGAATGCGAAGCCTACAAATAAACCTATGCATATATAATCTTTGAGAAGGATGCCAAGAACACACCATGGGGAAAGGGTAGGCTATTCAACAAATGCTGTTGGGAAAACTGAGGATCCACATGCAAAGGAATGATACTGGAGCTCCTCTTCCACCACCAACAAAAATGAACTCAAAATGGACTAAAGCCTTAAATGTAAAACCTGAACTCATAAAATCTTACAAGAAAACTTAGGGAAAAAACTACTGGATATTGCTATTAGCAGTGATGTTTTAGACATGAAGTTTACTTTATATGTTATATACAAGGAAGTATAAAGAACAACCAGTGAGTTATCAGTCTCCAGTTCCTTCACACATGGAAACTGGAAATAATTCTTAATTGAATGTGTTTGCTTGTGTGAGGGATGGTGTGGGATGGGAGGTGATAAAGGGGAGAGTCTTTCGTTTTCTGTAGCAACCAAGAACTTCACAAAAGGTCCATATTGTGCTTGCCTTGGTTAGGTGATGCACTTTCTGTACGAAGCCTCATTAGCAAGTCTTAGCCCATGTTATGCACTTGCTCACAGTCTTTTCTAATTGATTTCAACCAAAGTTGTAGTACTCACCAAATATTGATAGTATATGTTTGCTAATTTAATAAATATTTATTATACCTGCTCGTCTATTTAATGAACAATTACTGAACATCTGTCATGTGTTAAATACTGCACTAGGAAACTAGACTGAATAAAGGAGACATGCTTTATCCTTCATGAGTGAGATGTACAAGTGACTAGAAAATGATCATAACCTGGATGACTATTAGCATATCAAAGGTGTCCCTGATCCAGGATGAAGAAGGGGCAGGCTAGAGGCGTTAGAAGAGGTGACTTGTAAGTTAAAGCAAACAAAATGTTGTTAGGGTGCGATAAGCAATGTTCCAGCTGAGGGAACGGCATACACAAGCCCCAGAGGCCAGAGGGAGCAAGGTGCTGTTACAAACCCAAGCATCTGGGCATGGGTGCGATGCTCATGGAGGGACTGACTGGAGAGAAAAGTGGTGAGTTAGGCAGGGACCTGAGCGTAGAGGGGCTGCCAGACCTTCCTAGGAAGTTTGGAACTTCACACCAGAGAGAATTAGTAACTGGAAAATGAGCTTTAAGGGGAGAAGACACACTCGTGTGTGTTTTAGGAAGACCACGCTGGCTGCAGAGATCCACATGGGTCAGAGGGAAGTGTTTTGAATGCCCATGGGCCATTTCAGAGGCACTTGCAGTTTACTTGCCATTCCTATCTTACTTGCTGCTCACAGGGTGGGCTTCACACCAGCAGCAGGAGCATCACCCGGAAGCTCTGCAGACATGCCGAGTCTCAGGTCCCACCCCAGAAAAGTTGGATCCTGGTCCACATTTTCACAAGTTCCCCAGGTGATGTGTTTGTGTGCCGAAGTCTAAGATGGGCTTCTACAGAACTGCAGCAGTAATTCTCAGATGGGGTAGGGCACGTTGGCATCATCTGGGAAGCTTTAGTAAAATATCAATGCCTGGGCCTCACTCCTGAAGTTTCTGATTTATTTGCAAACCAGTAGTTCTCAAACTTTGTCACGCATTAGACTCACCAGAGGGAATGTTAATGTCGCTGATGCTGAAGCTGCATCCCAGACTAATTAAAAGTAGTCCAGAAAGATATTTCTATACCAGGAAGATATGTAGGAGAGAGAAGACTGCCAGAACTTAGTGGTTAACTGCATGTGGGGAGTGACAGAGAGAAGTCAGGGTAGCTATACAAAAATATATTTTTCTAATTATATAACTAATCTACAAATGCATATTTGGTATAAAAACCCAATCAAAAAGTGGGAATATGGAAGAAAAATTTTACAGTACTATATATGTTTTCTATAGATAATAATTTTTAGCCATATGATTACATAGACTTTTATAATTTTCTAAATATATACATGTAATATTACTATATATAAAATATATGTGAACATCTCCACATGTATTATTCTACATTTGTATTTTCCATGGGCAGTACCTTGAAATGCTTATGTCCTCTATACATATGGAACTCCATCATTCTTTCTAATATGTACATGGTATTGTTTTTATAATAGATAAGTGATATGTAGTCACGTGTTCATTTTAAGAAAAACAGCATTAAACCTGGAACGCAGCAATGGATGTTCCTTAATATCCACCCACAATCTCATTGCTAGAGCTAAACTCAGTCCCAGAGCTAAACTCTCAGTGCGTTCTTGCAGAAATAATGTGTGTGTGTGTGTGTGTGTGTGTGTGTGTGTGTGTGTGTGTGCATCTTTTCTGTTTTCTTCAAGCCACGCCACTCTCAGGGACCCAACAGCACACAGACAACCCGCTTCCACTCCACTGATCGTCTGCTCCAGGAGAAGCTATGAGTGTTGTGTACAGGTGGGTGGCTTGTCACCATCACACTAGAGTCAAGGAAGGCTCTATTCAATGCAGTGTGACCTCAGTAAATGCCAGCTGGAACAGAACTTCATTTTCTGATGCAAAACGCTCTTTTCATGGAGAAGTGGAGAAAGGAAAACAGCACATGCTCCTATTGCTAGTGCTGGAGGGAGCATGGAGAGTTTTCTTTATAAATTATTCATTTTCTTAATCCAAGATCCTCAGCGAATGCACTGTGACAGGGCACAGTAAAACCAAAGATCAGCAGGCGGAGCGTTTGTTAGAATGGCCACCTGCCACCAAGAAACCAATGCTGTATGCTCCAGCTGAAGCCATTCGGCTTTCTGTGCTGCATGCCGAGCTATGGGGTGATCCTGGCTCCTGCCTCCGTGATAATTTATAGTAAAGGAGGTATGAATCTACAGAGATTATGTATTTACTTTGAAGTGAATCTGTGATCTATGCATGACCTAATTACAAGTTACTACAAGGAGAAAAGGACTTGTAACTGGAATGAAAGGAAAAGCATATCACATGATCAACATATAGTCTTCAGAGTTTCGCCCTGGAAGGCTTGCATCAATAACATTTGCAAAGAGATAAGCAAAGCAAAACTATTATGCACACATGAGAGATGAGGAAATGGATGCCCTCAGAACTGGACACCTGCCTCATCCAATTTTACTAAAAAGTTAGTGAGCAAGCTAGAACCAGGGGGACTTTTCACCATAGGGCTCTTAAGTTTATATTAAAATATATTTAATAATTATGCAAGCTAGAATTAGTGCTGCGTTTTACACTTTACAAAGCAATTTTCAGCCAACAAGTCATACAATAACCCAGTCTAAAGTGTGTGCTGGGAGTACTACTTCCAGCACTTCTTCAGAAAAGGGGAGTATGGACTCAGGATGTTAGAAACTTAGTGGAGCTCATGCCCCTAAAAAGTGACAGCATCCAGGGGGCGGTGCTTTTGCTGGCACATTCTACTTTGTGCCCACACATTCTCATACAACATCACATCTAGAATTTCATTTCGCAAACCCCATGATATAGGGAAGCGAGGGATTTCACCCTTAACCTCCCAGAGGAGAAACCTCAGAGAACCAGTGGTTTAAAACTGGTCACACTATTGGGACAATTAGCAGCTAGCTCCAAAACTGAGGACACTCACTCTTCCAATGCAAGACTTAAGTAACTGTTCTAGCTAAACACTCACGGTAGTTTTTTTCTATGAAACCAACACTATAAAAAGTCTTTAAGCTTATTGGCTACTATACTTTGCGGACTACGACGGTTTTACTCCGATGGAAGAATTTGGGAGAAACTTTCTAAACTTGACCACATGGGGGCAGTATTAACATGGCATTGAAAGGCTTCCAGACCCATCAGTTGAGGATGAGCGCGCACATAGCCAATTAACTCGGGAAAACATCCTTTTGTGTCCCCTTCTTTGACTTAGAGATACGAGAAAGAAAAAAACAACAACAACAAAAAACAAGCAAGCTGTGCGGTCCCTGAATAGAGAGCTCTGTTTCTTCCATCCAGCGTAACTGGAGAGATGTGGGTGCGGGATGAGGGGCAACGCTGCAGCTTAATGAGCCAATTACTCTGAATGGCACAAACACGGGGACTTGGAGGAAGGTGCTTCCCAGAGGAGAGCTGACAGCACTAGGTTTTTAGGCAAATCACAGGCTTAAAACGCGTCCCTGGGCTTATTAGGGTTTCTTCACTCGTTTCTTTATTGGACTTTCCAAGAGAGAAATAGGAGAGATGTTTATGTTAGGGATCTCCCATGGTGTTGGTGATTTCTCCTTTGTACAAGCCACGTATCACTACCAATAAATCTGCCGTGCAACCAACTTGCAAACCCATGCACTCAAAATATCGCATTCCGTTACTCCCAGTTTTATCATGGAGGAAACTGGGTCTCTCACATGTACAGGTATACACATATACCTACAGATGTTTGTCCTGGTATATTGAAAGGGTTGTCTCGTCAAATCCTCACAATAATTCTGTACAGCAGGTGACATTAGTTCCATTGCACAGATAGGGAAAGCAAAGTCAAGAAAAATTAGCTGGACTGGTCCAAGTTCCCACGACAGTAAATGACAGAACCTGATCTAACGGACGCGAACCCACAGTGTTTCTCCTCGGCACAAAAGGGGGGATGGTTTTCAGCTATCCCTTTGAACTAATCTTTTTATTCACTTTGTTATTATCCAAATTTATTTTTAAGTAAAGAAGCCTCAAGAAGAAAACAAGAAATAGCTGGTGAACTCCTTGCCCAAATGAGCCCTGGGTCTCTCAAGATGAAAAGGAGGGAAAGTGTGACATGTGAATCTGATTAGAGAAGCAGCCCCACACAGAGGAACAAAATGACATGTGAACACTTCTCCCTGACCCACACCCACCCCTCTCCTCAAACATTGCTACAATGTAACTGATAACAACTAAGCAACCTAACACTGGCGTCTAAGATACCACGGTGTGTAAAATACAAACTAGTACTTGCAGAGCATCTACCATTGGCCAGGCACATTTTGAAGCACTTTAAAAGCATTAAATCAATTAATCGGTCAAATCATTAAATGTTCCTGTATAGCCAAATATTTGTGTTTTCTTTATACTAAAGGGATCTTAGTCTTCACAGTATTCTGAATTTTTCTTTTTTCTTATTTTTTCCCTTAAAACATATATCTTGGACTTCTTTCTCTACCCATGCAGGCTGGCTTGTTGTTGCTTTTGTTTCTGTTTTTGTAATGTAGTTAAAGTATCCCAAAGCAAGAAAGAAATAATAATTAACCGAGACCTGTGGATAATTTTCTCTCCCTGTGATCTTAACTAAGAAACGTGAACGGTTGGTTTCCTTTCAGTTTAAAAGGCACATCTTAGCAACAACAGCAACAAAAGACTAAGTATGTTGAAGGGTGGTTAGGTTAGAAAGGAACTGATAAAATAAAGAAAAATATCACTTTTATGGTTTGGAAAACTGTTGTACACCAGTGTGGTCAGTCACCTGGAGGCTGGGCGAGCATCGCTGGGGACAGAGGCCCGCCGACGTCACAGGTCAAATCATCCCTTCCCCGGGGTGCTGAGAACCTCCTTCTGGCCCTGCCGTTCACCACTGCTGGGGAATAAATAAAAATATATGTTTATATTTTTATATTCATACACACAGTAGCCTTACCCATGGGGGATGCATTCCAGGACCCCTGTGGATACCTGAAACCATGGATGTTTTTCTTATAAATGCAGACCTATGATGAAGTTTGATTTATAAAGTAGGCACAGTTAAAGATCAACAACAATCAAACAGAACAATTACAACGATGTGCTGCAAAGACAGTCACGTGAATGTGGTCTCTCGCTCTCAAAGCATCTCATTGTGTTGTACTCACCTTCTCACATGAAGGAAGCACTTCCCTTTGGCGCAGCGCTGCTCTGTGCTTTGGGGCCATTGTAAAATAAGGGTGACTTGGACATGCGCTGTGACGCCATGACAGTGGACCTGGCAACCCAGGTGGCTACTCAGAGACTAACGGGCGGGGTATCTACAGTGTGGGAATGCTGGACAAATAATTCACGGGCCAGACGGAGTAGACAGCGTGAGACACGATGAGATTTCATCATGCTACTCACAAGAGCGCGCGATTTAAAACTCAGGATCTGTTTGTGTCTGGAGTGTTTGATAACTGAAGTGCCCAAAGCGAAACCACACGTAAGGAAGGAACTACTGTACCCATCCGCCCACTTCTCCCTCCGCACCAAACCAATGACCGGGTGTGTGCACTCCGCCGAGCCAAAGGACATTTCTTCACCTCCGTCCCTTCGTGCCCCGCCCCACGCCACGCTACGTACGTGATGCGCTACCGCAGAGCAGCAGTCCGTTTTCAAAGCGCACTGACATATGATGCCAACCCACTTGTGAGCCAGCCTGGGCCCTTTCTGCCTTTGTCCGTCGGTCCTGGGAAGTGCCCCGGGAGGCCACAGGTGTGTGTTGAGAGAGCGATGTCAGGGCAACACGGGAGTGAGTCCCAGTTTCCTGGTTATGCCCTTTACACACGCTTTCTGGACCCGCGTGAGCCCATCCGAAGTACACCATTTCCAACAGACCCATCCACCCTTAGGTGCCTTCATGTACTTGACGATACAAAATAGACAATTTGGTCATGTGATTTCATCAATACAGTGGACCGCGTGAAGGCCGAAGTGGCTGAGACGTGGGCATCGCTATAATAGAGCGCGGGGGAGTTGACAGCCTCAGCGTGCAGGGGAATGGTTACTGCCCTCCTGCCCTTTGAAGGTGCAATGTTTTTGCTCTCCCCACAATTGTAAGGCCAAAATAAAGCATTTACCAACAAAACGCATGCCTTCCAACGCTAGAAACTAAGATCTGCTCCAGCAGGAGACGGCATGCTGCCCAGCAACCACGACTGTACCACCTCGCCCAGCTTAGGGCAGGTCCACTGTAGTTGTTCACAGTCCCTCCTGGGCTTGCAGAGCCCGTGCCGGTGAAAGGGGCGGTGATGAAGCCACCGGCCGTCGGATCCTTTAAACCTTGAATGGTGGCAGTGTTGCTTCTGAGCAGCCCTCTCCTCCAGAGGTGGGGGAGGTCAGTTGCAGGAGCTCCCAGTCAGGCTTTACTAAATTAATAATCTTTTGCCACAGTTTGGTGAACCAATGTGAACATCCCACCCTATGCTAAGTGTATCTGTATCATTTGGGTCCTAGATAACCACCATAAAAATAAGAAAGGGTTGGGGCTGAATTCCTCTCGGGCTCCCACCCCAGCTGGGGGATCCCTGGGATCAGTACCAGCTCAAACCCTGATCCAGCAGCTGCCAAAAAGCCTGAGTTTTCCTCTCTCCCAATGCACTCTTACCCCGCCAATGGTTGCAGGTCATTTTAGAGAAGAATCGGAGGTATGCTTATTATAATCAATGCTTTTCTCAGAGATCTTCATCACGGAGATGTGGTGTCTCCTGTTCATCATTTCCAGGTTTGTGAACCAATACGTGGATCTGGACACTGACTGGGGACCCAGGACTTCCCACTGTGACCACTGAGGTCAGCTTTCTGCCTGGCACCTGAGACACACCCAAACTGGCTTTCCCATTCCCTCTCTCTTTCTCTCTCTCCTCCCAAAAAATGCCATCATTTAACGTTTATCATCCTTTTGGGCAACAAACACTGAGCACCACTCTGGCCTGGAAGACCATTATTTTTATCTTGTGACTGGTGTGTAGATGCAGCCATGTGGCTTCTGCCATTCCTACATCCATCTCTCCTGTGGGAAAGTGCTCAGGTTGGTGGTAGCCTCTCCCACTGTAAATCAAGTCTACAAAAACAGCCACCACCGAGCTGTTGGACCAGGCAGTGCACCCCTTGCCAGTGCATCCTAGTGCTTCAGGGAAGGGTGTGTTTCCGGGGCTCTCCTGGGAGCAGTCTGCTGGTGCACTCCACCATCTTACACAGTAAAGCCTTTCAAACATTCCCACCTACCCAAGGCTTTGGATCCCTTCCTCCAGAGGCTGCCAGGAGGTTCTGGGATCTGCATCTCGTTCACTGTAGTTTATCATTCAAGCTTCCAGGTGCCTGTCCGGAAAACCCAGATATCTTTTCTAGAACATGAACCTAGAGTCATGAGTGCCCTGACATAAAAAACTCTCCCCTATCCAGCCTTACAGTCTGCTCTAACATCTTCCACTTCCGTTCTCACAGGTGGTTCTCTGGTCCTTAACAGGGCACATTAGTCAAGTTCTGAAGTTCCTTGGAGGGTACGCTGTTTTGTCCTGGGGCTGAGACAGCAGCTCTGCCCCCAGTTTTCCACACAGGCTGAGGTCCTCAGCTATGACACACATCGCTGCTCTTCCCAGCAGCTGTGAGGTCCTCTGACTCTCCCAGCATGCTTCAAACACACGGATGCTGCTCTGGGTCTACCAGGTCCCTCTGCCAAGGACCACAATGCAACCAACCCACTCCAATAGCCTCCTGATGACCATTTTCTCCACACGGTGTGTTCAGCAAAGCCTTTGTGTAAGATGTTTCACCTACTCCTTGCACCTCGTCGGAATTAACTGTAGGTGAAAACACCAGCAATAATAGTGCCACTGCATGTCAGGGCTCTTACTCAACTCATGACTGCCACTGAGGCCCCACTTTGCCACCAAATCATAAAGCAGCCCCGCCCCAAAATGCAGTCTCAGGGGCTGCTTGTTTAGGACTTTTTCTGGTCCCCATTGCTTCAGCCTAGAGTTTCCAGAAGGCAGGGATTGAGACAGAAGGCTTTCATGCTATTATGGACAGGAAATACATGGGGGCAAGAAACAGGGTGGTACAAGAAGGGATATTTAAACAGATAACCACACGATAAAATAAATTACCTAATAGAGGTATGAATGATATCTACTCTACAACCCATCTGAGAAGGTGAAAAATTGTGCTTGAAAAATCAGCGACGTCTCCTGGAGAACTAAGAGAACAATGTGTATTCGGCACGTTCTTTGTGTCAGAATCGAGGTATTATATCTAATACTTGTCATAATCCCATGACGTAGGTAACACTGTGGGCTCCATTTCAGAGATGAGAATGCAAACTAGAGCTCAGTGGCTTCCCCAAGATGCTCAGTGGCCGAGTCAGGGCCCGTGCTTTTCAGCACTACGCTACACTGCTTCTCCGGGAGGCTTGATGCTGGCCCAGTTTTTAGGAGTCAAGGTGCTCTTTTGTCAGCTAGAAGGATGAGGACACCCTAGGCAAAAAGGACAAGAGACGTAAAGGCAAAGAGACGTCAGTGGGGCTATTATGCTTTAGGATAAGAAGTCTCTAAATGTGAACCGGGAGCCATTTGCAGGGTGTCTTAGTCTCTTCCGGCTGCTATAACAGAATATCATAGATCGGGTGACTAATAATAACAAATTTATTTATCACAGCTCTGGACTCTGCGAAGTCAAGATCAAGGCACTGGCAGATTCTCATCCTGGTTCACAGATGGCTGTCTTCTCACTGGGTCCTCCCAGGGTGGGGAGGCATGGAAACCCTCTGGGGTCTCTTTTGTAGGCACTAATCCCATTTATCATGGCTCTACCTCCTGACTTAATCCCCACCCCAGAGGCCCTCCCTCCTAATGCTGTCATGCTGCAGAATTGGTTTAAATGTATGGACTTTTGGAGGAACACAAATACTCAGTCTACAGTAGAAAATGAACAAGATAGGGAAAAATGATTTAAAAAATGGGTGAGAGAAGTTAGACTGTAAAATCGACTGGTGGGTTTTATGGCAGTTCCATTAAGAGGTCATGAAACTCTGAAAGTGAATCCCAGCCCCGGACGTGGGCACAGGGACAGCGAGCTTACGCCACCACTGTGCTGCTCTCTTCACCTTCTTCCTCCTGGGGCCTGAGTGCCAGACACCCTGCTGGCATCCACACGACTCCAGGCAAGTCTCTCAACCTCACTGTCCTGAGGAAAATAATAGTTGACGCCTATCTCTGTTGTGAGATTGTTACAAAGATTAAATGAGATAATGCAAGTAAAGTGGCCAACACTCACGTTTCACTTACAGGAATTCAGCTGTAAAACTCTTGTCCAGAGAAAGAAATCTAAGGAAAGCAAAAGAAGAAAGACCAGTTCAGCAGTCTGTGAAATCCCACTTTCAATCATTGGGAGCACTCCCGGTGAAAAGGGAGGTGCCAATCTCTGTTCCCGTATTGAGTCCCAGCTCCTCTCTGCCTCCCAGAGTGTGAGCATCTGACAGACCGGAAGTCACCTGTGCTTGAAGCTCTGGCTTAGGACAGTAAGCAAAACACATATGCACTCAATGAACGTTCAACAAATGTTTGTGCATATCCTCGTTACTATTCTCCTCCCCCACCCGGTTCATCTTGCCAGCAGACTGAGACCTCTGTCAACAATTCATTGTTAAGTTTCTGCTCTTAGAGGAGAGGCATCTGTTCTCTATTGGAGACCATTGTCCACCCTGGCCTACAGAGCAGTCATTGGTTTGCACTAAGCTATTTCCTTAGTGGCTACCTAGAAGCAGCTACTCGGTCAGCAGAAGTGACTACTCTAACCTGAATCTGTCCCTGAGCTCTTGCATGTTTCCTGGCACAACCCCACCCGGAATTAATGTCCATCTCCACACATGTAACTCTGTCTCACCTAATCACCAAGCCCCCTCACCATACCAGCCCTAGAGAAAAAGAAGATAAAGTAGAATGTATGAAGTTTTACCTCAGTTCTCTTTATTTAAGTCTTATCTCATAAGCCGGCTTGGGACTAGACTCTTCCCACAACTCTTGGCAGGGAAAATATCCTTTCCCATCCCTGGAAACCCCATCCCCACCCATAAGGTGTGATCTGATCCCAGGGTCTGGCAATCGCTATGGTCTAAAATGCTTGTTAATTTAAGGTTACTCAGCTCTGTATATCAGATTATCAGTGTCCTGCCAGGCCTGTACTGTGCTAGCCCAAGCAGATTCCAACCCCTTTCCCAGCTTTTCCTCCAATGCCAGGTAAGGGAAAAACCAAGCCAACACATCCCTCATGTGTGGTCTGCTCTCCATTCTCATCTCTTGGGAGCAAATGCTTAGACAAGAAAATATGCAAACATTTTCCTAAAACAAACAAAAAATAATGTTTAGACATAGAAGAATTTAAACAAAAATTTTGAAAAAAAAATCTTGAATATTTTCGGGCGTTTGAATAACTTCAGTCAGTTGGGTCCTTGTCAAGAACAATAGATGCGGGTTTGTCTAAAGTCTATAAAATTAAAAGACCCACCAAAGACCTCTCTCCCAGAGACAGGGGACCTATGGCCTGAAGACAAAAACAGATGCCCACACACACTAGTTGGTACAGGGCCAGGAACACAGCAAGCCTTTCACTGACGTTAATTGTTTTTTCACGGTAATTGTCATTTTTTCTCACCCCACTGTAACGGTCCTACCAGTATATGCACCAAGAGCAAAAAAGAGATCCTTATTCCATTTTGACTTTCACAGTCAAATGAATCAAAAATAGGTCATCATCTCCATCCCTAATTTGTGCAGGAATCTGGTCCTATGAGATGCTTTGAATGTGTCATATGTCGCATATGTCAAGTTACAAGCTCGAAGTGGTTTACAAGCCAATTGCTCTGCCAAGTGCCTCTGGTGCCTCTCACTGAATGGGCCAATTTACACTTGATGTTCATTGGAATGTACAAGGATTTCTAGGGCAGAGAATTTGTGGATATTTGTATGAGAGACAAAAACAATACGAAGAAAGCTAACCAAGACCCTCTTCATGTGGTTTGAACAACAACCTGTCAACTAAAATCATGATCTTATTCCAATGACCTTGACATTTCATCTGGCATGGCTCACATTTTATGGTATTTGAAAGAGATGAGACAAGGCCCACGCACATTTAATTTTTTGTTGGGAGATTGGAATGTCTGAATGTCAGAGCTGGTGCACACACACAAAGCCTAACAGATCATCTTCCCCACGGTGCTCACAGGCCTAGCAGTGGCTGGAGAAACTGGTTGGTGCAGGGAGAAGTGAGTAGATTTTGGACACAGTTGCTGAATACAATTCAAACAACTCTGTTGGCTCTGAGGTTCTTATTGAGTTTCTTTTCCTTTCTGAATTTCATTTTTTCAGCTATAAAATGCAAATGATAATAACATCTACCTCATGCAAATCTAGTGAAGTCCAAGTAGCACAGGGTATATGTGCAAAGCTCTTGACATTCTTTCAGGTGTTGCACAAATCACATGGAGGCATACTACTGAAGTGTGAGCACATGCACTGAATGCACAGACCTCCGTTTAAGTCCTGGTTCTACCTCCTGACCTTTATAATGTCACTGTCCTCGTCTATAAAATAAATACACGTAGCTTTTCCCTCAGACAGTTCCTATGATGACAGCACTTACCGTCGTGTCTAATACACAGAGGCATTCACAGAGTCATCTTGAGACATTTGATGATAAAACTGATGTTCCTTCGACAAGCACTCAATGAGACCCAGATGAATACTAGGCACTCTATCTTGTGCTGGAAATGAAGGTGAGAAAACAAGATACCTCAGGTCCTAAAGGAACTCACCATGTAATGAGGAACACCTTACTTCCTATGTCCATTCCCAAATGATCAGAGGCTCCTCATTGCCCAGAAAATGAATTTCAAGTTTTTTACTTTGGATCTAAAACACTCCACTACATGATCCTACCTATCCCCCACTGAATCTCCTTATGCAATCTACATCTCTAATCAAAATAAATTTCCTATGTGTGTACCATTTTTCATTGTTTTAGTAAGTGTTCTCCAGAAAAATAGAATCAATAGGAAGAGATTTATTATAGGAAGTAACACATGTGATTATAGAGGCCAGGAAGGCCTACAATCTGCCATCTACAGAATGGAGAACCAGGAAACGATGATGTAATTCATTCTGAGTCCAAAGGCCTAATGACCGGGAGGACTCATGTCTGAGGGCAGGGGAAGATGAAGGTCCCAGCTCAAACAGAGAGCAAATTCTCTCTTCCTTTTGGTTCTGTTTGGTCCTCAACGGACTGGATAATGCCCATCCACATAGGTAGGTGTGATCTTCTTTAGTTGGTCTGCACATTCTGACATTAACCTCTTTCAGAAACACCCTCATAAGCACTCCCCAAAATAATGTTTTGCCAGCGATCCTTCAGGTCAGCCAAGTTGACACGTAAAGTTAACCATCACACTCATGTCAGATTCTCCACCTGGAATACATCCCATTCCCCTCTCTCCATGTGCTAATCTTGTACTTCCTTCATGGCCCAGTCAAATGCTCTCTATTGTGGACATCCAGCTGTCTGCTTCAATTCAAGCCCCTTTAAGAAACAACATCTTCTCTACATCTTTTCTGATACAGCTGCAGATGGCACTCCTTGGTCACAAATGGTGCAAGAGAACCTAGTTCAGATCAAGGAGACCTATTACCATGTCTCCTAACCATACTCAGATGATCTATCCAATTGAGCACTCTGAGCCTCAGTGGATATTGAAGTAACTAGTTGGAAAGAGACTGGGGTTTCCATGACTACATGGAGCAGATCAACGATGCTAACTCACATTGGATTGTGATATGCATGAAAAAACATGATTAAATTAAGTCTCAGAGGATCAGGATTTATTTGTTACAGCAGCCAGTTTCTCCTGACTACATAATAAACCATTTATACTTAATGTTTTTATTTAAATGTGTCTATTTTTCCTCTAAAATCATTTATCATGGCATAATTTAATTTAACCTCTACTGTGGATTTCATGTACTGGCTAATTTTTTTTTCTACTACATGGAAATAAAATCAAAATTATTTTTTAAAGTTTACTGACTAATAATATTATATACCATATTTTGAGATATAGCGCTATTCTAATCACTTCCCTGTGATTGGCCAGGCAG
>VMDR010026010.1:0-14206 GCA_007922815.1 Macrotus californicus
ATATTAGATTTATATGATATGCTAGTCTCAGCTTTTTCTTTTAAGGAATAAATTTCTTCACTTATCCACATAGATCCCACTCTATATTACAGGGTTATTGTTTTTAAGCTTAAGAGAAGAGTTTCGGTATCCTTTTTTAGCTTTGACATCTGAAGAACAAATCACGAGTTCTTTACCTGGATTTCAGTATATTGATTTTCTTTAGAACTTTGAGTTCAATTCTCTCTGTAGCAAGAGAAAAATACACTCATTACCCCCAGGAAATTTACCCTTGGCGTTGGTTAGTATGACAGAGAAATGTCATACAGAGTAATATCCAGCCAAAAAGTTTCACTTAGAGAGAAAAAGGCTGCAGTGCCTTTCAGTCTCTGCTCACCTTCTGTAAAGTCACGGAGAAAGGAGGCGACCATGGCTCTCAGATACGCCCCCTCCCACAGAACACTGGCCCCTCACAGGGCCTCTCTTTTAGCAGGGAGGATCAAGCTTAATGACATAGTTCAAATGAACTGAATCATCATAAGGAGTCTATGACAATATCTCCTAGATGCCTCCAATCAAATCTGTCACTGGCACTTGTGACCATATCATCTTTTGCAGCCTTCTTTTGTGATTTAATGATTTCAGTCCAACAAAAACAATTTACCTCCCTTAAGCAAATGAAGACTCCGACCTGGCATCCTACGTACAAACTCATTCCAAACGATGATCTCTTTCAAGAGACCAATAATGTTCAACAGTTTGCAACAAGTTCCCATTTGTTTCATTTTCTCCCCTTCTATTACCTTTGGTTTAATCGTATCAGCTTCAAGAAGCAAAAGTGCTTTGAAAGGACGTGGATTATATAGCAGATCATCCAATTAGAATAATAAAAACCATTCACTGACACATTTGTCCAGCCAATGGACTCATTTAATCAGCAGGCCTTTCTGCAGCACATGTGATATGTAGCGCACTTTTCCAGGTGTTACAAATGCCCTAGTGAATGTGTTCTACTAAGGGAAGTACTTATTTAAAAACAAAAAAAAACAGTTTGCCAGAAACATATATATACATATATGTTTAGGTTTATATACATAATATATTAGATTTTTTGAATTAATGCCTTCTTCGAAATGTTTTATTTGTGCGTGGCATATTTTAATCAGCACTGTTTATGCACGCCGTGCACGCCATCCCGCTGAGGTTTGCTGATGCTCAGTGCGTCAGGCTGCCGGTCTCACTGTATAGTGCACCACCAGCACTGGTCCATTCACTCTCCATGGTCACTTACGTTCCTTCCAGTGTTTATCGATTACAACTGATGCTCCATGAGCTCCTTTTGACAAGTCTTGCCACACATGTGCGCCCACATATATTGAAAGTAGAGTGGAATTTAAAATCCCAGAAAATCTGTAGTTTCAAAGCTAACAGACCACATGAATGGCTTCCCGAGGTGTTTATACTAAGGTTTACCCCCACTGGCAGTGTGTGAGAGGTGCTAGTGGTCCAAAGTCTTGTAGATATCGGTATTGTCCACCTCTGGAGCTATTCGGAGGCGGTCTGGTGGCACAGTGCAGTGGTTTCGATCTGCAATTTCAGCAGCAATTACCGACGATGCGCACCTTTTCTGTTTTTATTGGCCATCTTGATATCCTGTTCTGCCAAGTGCCTGTTTACGTCTCTTGCCCCTTTTCTTTTGGATTCTATGTTTCTTTTACTGATTTGTCATTCCTTTCTATATTCTAGACATGAGTCTTTTTTACATTATGTGCGTTGCAAATATTTCCACCCATTCTGTGTTTTCTCTCTTAATGGTGACTTTTGATCCACAATTTTAATTTAGTCTAATTTATCAATCCTTCTTATTCTTAATGCTTTTGGGATTCTTGTTTAAAAATATTTCTCTACCCACGGTCACTAAGATAAGTTCTTCCATGTCTTCTGAAATCTTTCACGTTGTGTCTTCCAAACCCTACTCTGCACCAGCAATTTTTACCTTACACGTGGCATAAGGAGTCGAGGTTTCCTCTCTCATGTGACTATCCAACCGCACTGTCCCATTTACCAAAACTACAATCTTCCCCCACTCACCTACAGGGCCACCCTGGTCCTCTACAGACTTCTAAGCATTTTCCTGTGTCTGGACTCACTCTCTTCAGAAACACTGAGAATGGAAGCAAGCTTGAGAAAATACTTCTTGTGCCTCACCTTTAAGAAATAATGTGGTGGATTTGTTTCTTTTATAATTTCAGGGTAAAGAGAAAATACCACAATAATGTAAGGACACGCATGCATAAACGCACACGTGCACACGCACGTACTACTCACTTTCTAAAAAAGAGTCAATCCTTTTTTTTGTTTTTGATTTTCCAAAGAACATATCAGAACATATGTTTCTTTGTTTTACTATGTATTTTACTATCCTACATACATCTACAGGATATTTAAATAATATTTTTGAAGACGACCAATACAGGCAGCATTTAGAAAGACAATTTGAGAAATTTTATATGTAAATATATGTTGTAACATTTCTCTACAACTTGTGATTCCACATTCTTCTCCACATTGCCTTACTCAAGTACTGTTTAAAAGCATGTATGATTCAGAACAGGTGACTCCCAATTTCCCTAAAAATTCAAAGTTCACAGGACAGTTAAAAAGCTTTCCACCTTATTAACTTAATCATGTAAACTCCCTTCTTGAGAAACCCACTGTGTAACTGAATGTGGTGTAAAATCAACTTTTGTAATAAGAGTCAGTGACGCTGCATCGAAGGAGAGTCAGCCTTCAAAGCCTGTGTCACCTCCTCTCTTCCTGCACCATGTGAATGCAAGTCTTCTGTGTCCCTGTAAACTGTGTCCCTGTAAGCTGCACTTTCAATAACCATAAAAATGTATTAAAAACTCATAATTATGGCTGTAATGATGCCTTTTAAAGAGTGCTAAAAAGTTTAAAAGTACAAAACCTCTCAAAAGACTACTATGATATGCAAAATAAATTATCATGCCACTTCATTTAGTGAATATTAAGTAAGCTTCTTTAGCTACCCATGCCATCGGTTTATTTCACTCAGCTGAATAGTCTAATAATATTTTCATTAAGTATTTAGATGAACAATGAAACACTGCAGACGGAGAGTGGGTCCCTCAACAGTCAGGACAGCCTCCAGGCTGAGCCCCACGGTTTGCTCCGATGGGCGGGCCCCTTTGCTCTGGCTGAGAGTGATGTTTCCCATTAGCTTTGAGTGCCTTTTGTCTGACCTTAGAACAAAGGCTATTCATCATGTCTTCTAATTTCTAAACTTTATCTCTTCATTGAGAAAGTACTGATGACATGAAATTGAGTGCACTTAAAGTATGGGATCACGGCGTGCTAATGCAGCCAGGGAAGGTGATTAACACAGCTCATTTTTTAAAGCAATAGAAAATGTACTCTTTGGTCTTATATGTTTAAGATCACCCAGTTCCTGTGGCTTAATTCACATTTCCAATACGTAAAGGTGCATCAAATACTTACTCCAGATTTACATGCCGTTTTTCAATTTGTGAATGCATGATAGCATGGTGACGACAGTTTAACGGGAGCATTTCGTCCGAAACCCTACAAATGCAGTCACATGCTAAGTCTGTGCATTCCCCCCCAAAACAGCTGTCTCTCTTTCACAGCTATTTGCGATCACTGCAAGTCAATATTAAAATAGTCCTGTATGTGATTTGGATTATAAATCTAGAAATTAGATTCATATCACAAGTTTCAAATAAACACACAATTACTTGGGTGTCCATTTTAATTACATAACAGATTGCAACGAAAATTTAAAGAGGTAGTTACATAATTACTAGCTTTATCACACAATGCTATAAAATGTGGTGTTACAATTTGCAGCCATGCACTTAGACGCACACAAAAAAGTTACCCTATTTTATTTCAATCAATTCATTTATGATTTACATTCACCCCTTGAGGTCAGTGGGAAATGCAATGTCGATCATGGTTAGGTCTGACTCCTACGCAGCTCAGGGCCCTGTGAGTGCCCTCAAGTGTCTCCCCCAACTTCAGGTTTCGGTGCCCGCTGCTGACGTGGCACGTTGTTCAAACCTGCCGAGCCCCTGCAGTGGGACTGCTCTGCACTTTTTATGGTATGCGCAGGCAAAGGGAACTTTGATGAGGCCAGAAATCCGCAGGTGCAGCACCAAGCCCTCTCGTCACCGCAGATAGGCAATATCCCTCCGCCTCTCCAGGGCCGTGCCCGGGACCGACTAATTACCCTCCCTGGTCTGAAAACCACGGCCTTTGACCCAGCCCACGTGTTGCAAAAGCCCTTCTCATCATAATGTTTCCACTTTGCCACCCCGCAGTCACCGCATAGTTCATTATGTTCCATTTCTTAACAACAGCATAATGTCCTCAATAAGTTATCTTTTTATGATAGCTCACATGACCACATAATTCGTCATTCAAACTAAGAAAGTGTTGGGGGAGAAGGGATTCATAATCATGGCAAAGCGACAGATAGAGCCGGCTGCCTTAAGCTAAGGCTCTCCACAGGGAGGGCCTAATTTGGGCTAGAGGATGCCTTGGGATGAATTCCCAGGAAAACTGGGTTGAGAGGGCCCAGAGCAGTGGCAGGAGCCAGTGAAGTAGACCACCTGCCACATCCAGAAAAGGCCCACGGGAGTGTGCTTACCAGACAAAGCACAAGACATGCACTTACAGTGGAATTTAAGGTAAACAGTAATTAAATTTTTGTGTGTGGTATAAGTATGTTCCAAATATTGCACAGAACATACTTATACCAGAAAACAATTCTACCCTATATTTTTATTTGCAAAATTTGGCAACCCTACCCAAGAGGATGGAGAGAGAAACAGTGTGGGTCACAGCTGGGAGGGCCAGGGGGTAAGGGGGGGCTAAAGTATTTCATCTCTGCACTGGTCGGTCGCTTGCCAAGCACAGATCTGGACAGGCACACATTCCCAGGCCCTCCAGCCCCCTGAGTGCTCAGACCCAGGGACTCCAGGGATCTCAGGGCTGCCCCCACATGCAGACCCAGTGCTAGCTGTTGGGGAGAAGCCACACAGGGAGCCCCCATGCACAAAGGTGACAAAAATCATCATGGCCGACAGCACCTGCTGTCCTTGTATTATCCGGGAAATCTGAGAGGGGCGGTCGCTCTAACACAGCTGGCAGCCTATGCCCACATCTAGAAAAGCTCCCAAGACAGTGGAAGCAAGAGTCTTGTGGAATTGGAATTGAAGGGTGATAGGGTCCTTCCAGAACACTGGGGGAAATGGCACACCCCCCCACACCCACAATTGTACATCTGTCAGTGACCTCCCACCAAGATTCAGTGAGACATGCACTCTCCATCTCCAGATACGGAAATGAATTTATTCCCTGAAGTCTATTTTAACATGACAGAAATTAAAAGGTCATGAAAGGAAGCTTCTAGCTTTTTTCTAGACAAACGTGGCCATTTATGATATATTATCATCCCATAAGTGGAAGTCACATGCACCTTACTTACACACCATCTGAAGATTAATTGGACCTTCCGGTGACACAGAAGACAATGGGTCCCCCAATTAAGAGTGAAAAAATAACTCAGAGTTTGCAACAACTTGAAATGAGCCGCCATTTCCTTGTGGATTCTTCTGGTAATCCCACATCCTGAACTTAATGTATAGGCGTCCTAGATAATTAGGATCCTAATCACTATTGGAGTTTTCCTCTTACCCTAAGGCTTTGGACGGTTAAATAATTCTAAAAGTTAACTACAGTTTTCTGACTCCTTAGGGTAAGTCAGAAAATAGTGCAATGAAAATTTGCCTCAAGGTTCAGATAAGGCCTTTTTCTGTAACATATAATGTCTCATTATCCAAGGCAGAAACACCACCACTTTACACAGGTAATTTACAGTTTCTACCACTGAACTTGGCCATCAGTTGGCTTGTTGAACCTGTCAGCATCTGCATGTAAATATGCCTGTGGTAGGTAATGGTACATGGACGAGTAAGACAGTAAGTTGACTAGGGTGACTTCCCAGAAACACTGCCTAACAGCACTGCCCAGTCCCTCAGGATATACCCTACTTCAGGGAAACATGGAAATTACCTTCAGGACACTATAATACACACAACCTTTCACATCCTACTTCAAACCCTTTTCATATTCATCTGTGTGTGCATATGTATGAGCATATGCAAGCAAGTAAATGATTACGGCAATGCTCCTCTGAAGATGAAATGGTAATTATTCATTTACGTAGGCCGACATCATCTTATGTCTTCAGAGTTAAAAAGAACAAGGGCTAACAACTTCTTTAATAATACGAGTCAAAGAAGACAATTGATTGGCTCTATCAAAATCAATTAATG
This sequence comes from Macrotus californicus, assembly GCA_007922815.1. NCBI lineage: Eukaryota > Metazoa > Chordata > Mammalia > Chiroptera > Phyllostomidae > Macrotus > Macrotus californicus. Next base: position 6,360 of record VMDR010026010.1, read on the forward strand.
ATATTTATAACATCAGAACAAAACCAAACACTCTGATCTTAAATGTTTTAATTCCCATGAAAAGAAAACTTGATTTAGTCTGATCAGAAAATAATTGATGTTGCCTAAGATCAATAAGCTTGGATTCTCATAATCAAGGACTGTCCCTGTCATCAAAGCATTAAGCCATTGTTCTCTCTCGTCATTTGTTATTTAATTAGAACTCGGTAATTGTCATTGTGAACATCAATTAAAAGCCTTTGAGACACGTTAGATGATACTGTAACATTTAAATGTTTTTCATCTTTAATCTAATTCATAAACATGAATTAAGTAAACTTCCAAAGCAGTTATTTGAACATTTAAGCTCTGTTGGAAGAGATTGTACCAAGAATTTCTACTTCATGGACACTATAATTTTGCAAACGATTAAATTAATCCATCACTTTTTCCCCACTTACCATTTATTCTGAAACTAAATGATATGATACAAATATTAGACACTTACACAGCAACTTCACTGGAGACTTGGACCAGTGAACAGTTTTCTCCTTCATATTCCAATTCTTGTGCTTCTCGGGGCACTTCCCAAAGGGGCAATTCCATTCCTTGGAAATAAAGTGGGCAATGGTCTTTTATACCCGGTTCTTTAGGAGGAACAATGATGACCGTTCAAAACATCTCTTAGGCATTGCATTATTGGTGAAATAAAGGAGAGAACTGTCTTACGTACTATCTTTCTGGTTGCACTGAATGAAAAGAGACACATTCAGGTAACTCTACTAATGGGGATTTATTGTGAGGACATAGTGAGAAACAGCAAAGAAGAAGAAATATATCTTATCAGTGTCACATACAAAATTCTCCAAAGAAGGGACATAAATATCTCTTTCCTGCTTTTCATACATAGTCTCGCACTAAGCCAGAGGCTACTACCTCTCTGCTCAGTCGGCCAGTTATAGGCCAAGCACAAGCTGGGCAGAACGGCAGGGTCTCGTGGCTGAGGTACCGCAATCTTTGTAGAAAGATCATCTCAGCAGGGGGATGAGTAGCCACCCCATCGTTAGCAAATGTCCAAAGGAGACAAAAGCAGCAGTAGGGACCTGAGGAGGCAAAGCAACCATCAGCGGTGGTGAAGCTTCGGGATTTTTGCTGTACGAAAATAATCATTGATGGAGCATTCTGGGTGACTGCACTACAGATATGAATTACTTTATTTAATCATTCTAACAACACATGAGGATAGATATTGCTAACTCACATTCCAGACGAGGCCCCAAAGTGTAAAAAACTCAATCAATTTCACACAACTAATAAGGACTATAATATCACCTGAGGTTTGGCTGATATAAATCTAACTCGTGCCTCAACACTACCACACCGCCTTTCACAGTAATTATTGTAAAATCAATGCATGGTTAGAGGTTGAATCTCATGAAGATTAGTCACGTGCACACCCAACGAGCACCCATTCTTGCTAACTCGGAGTATATTAAAGCTGAATACATTCCCCCACATGTGGGAGAAGGAGGAACAGAAAGTTCACATGTGCAAGGATATGAGAGCAATAATTACTTTTCTTTGGCTCAGAACTAATGGGAGTCAAAACACCAGTGCCCTCGGCAAACACAGTCATTAGGACAGAATCAGGGACACTTTGTCCTTGGTCCCCCAGGCAAGCGCCTGCTGAATGTCACCATGTAGCCTCTCTTCTCGCTGGACAGCTGGAACTCTTTGTGTAGCCAGAGAAAAAACTACGTTACTAGTTCAGATCATAGCTACATCAAGTACATTTTGGCGTGCTGCACGTAGCCATTTGTTCTCCATGGAACAAATTCTGTGTGACAAACATCCCTCAGAAAGTCAGGAGGGCACACGCTGTCCCCAGGAGGAATTTAGACCTTTGATCCTAGGTCAGAATATGTTGTATGTTAAAATGAGCTTCTCACTAGAATTCAGCAAAACAGTAGCAAACTAATAATATAAAGCTTTGACTCTGCTTATTGAGGGAAATCTATGATTTTTCCCCATTGCAATCAAATATTTATTCCACAGAAACCAGTGGAGATGGTAGTGATAAAATAAAAGAAGAAAAAACCCTAAATAATAACTAAGCAAATTTGATTTCTGAAGCAAATCATGTTCTTCTTTTAGTGAGACAAATTTTGAGAAGTATCTTTCAACCTATAAATTGAGCTATTTGGGAGACAAACACAAAAATATGTATAGTGACAATAATGTGATTTATGAGCATGAAGCCTTTCAAATCAACCCTCATCCCCCAAAATGCCTAGCTTGGCAGATACATTATCCAAGGAGGAGGCAGCACTCTAAGGAATTATCTTTCACTTCTATTGCTTAAATATATTTTAAAATCTCCCCTGAAACCCGAGAGAACACCAACAAAACCCAAAAGGCCTCAGGAAGCACTCGCTCACACGGGCAATCAGGGCCCCGCTCTGCCCACAGGTCGCAGCAAGCCTCGTTCCTTTTAAAGCGCCTTGCCTTCTCGGCCTACGGAATTCTAGTTAAAATGTATTTTGCCTTTTGAGTAATGTAGTTTCATCTATCACTTTACATCTACAGAAGGCACTTGGTTCCTGTGGTACTAAGCAGCGGAATTAGTCATTCTCGGCTTTCAAACCATTACCTCTCTGCTGGGTGCCTCTGGCTAAAACCAGTGAGCACATTCCATTCTCTGAATCTCCTTTACTTCCTTCCTCCCTCAGAAAATAAGAGTTTCTAAAACTACAAAGTGGTAAAAATAATTTATTCATATCTAGGAAGGAGGTTAAATGCACATGCGGCCTCCTGTGCACAAGGTAGGGCTGGAGTAAGCTCAGCAACACCTCCACTATGAGGCGGTCTCGGGTAGAGTCTCCTCAATCACTAGCCTGGCCCAGCCAGGAGGGGACAGACACTCCTGCTTCCACATCCTGCAGGACACCCTGGCACTTGCTGTGTCCTTGGCCCCATCAGGCGACAGCAGGCCCCAAGTTGCCTTCCGATCTCCTTGCCACGGGGCTCTACCACCTCTCTCCCGGGATCTCTAAGACACACTAGCTTTTAATCTTTAGACTTCCCTCTCATTCTCCTCCCTCTTTCCTCCCAGAGAGGGCAGAAACCCTAACCTTGGGGGTAGGAAAAACTGACGCTGACTATCCCGAAAGAAATCTAATCCTTCTGCCATATGGAAGAGTTGGAATTATCAAGAAAAGAAGCTTCCATCTGTTTACGTCTCAAAATATAATCCTCACATACTTATTCAAGCGGATGCCCCTTCGGCAGATATCTCTGCCTGCTGGAGACAAAAATGGCACAGAAATTGGGAACTTCTGACATCTTCTTGTACTGTAGGTACTTTTGAAGATCATGGCCAAACCTGTTAAAGCACTATGTCAAGTTCATAGTACATACAGTTCCTGAGACACAGTAAGTATTCAATTAATAATACTTGGGTTTTTTTGCTACTCTTCTGAGGCTGTACAAGAATTTGGGGTAGAATCTGCCAGCAGCAGAAGGGGGACCAACTGAGGCTGACCAACTTCCCAAGGTATCCAGCTCCAAAAGTACCTTCTCATTGTTTCCATTTCTGAAGCTGAACTGGCACCTTCTCCCTCATTTATTCACAGCCATTCATTGAACAGACCTTCAGGGAGGTGGCAAGCACTAAGCTACATACTGAGGATGAAACGTCATGGTACTACTAGTAATTAACACAACTTTGCCCTCATTGAACTGCAGGCAAGTGAGAAATGGGTATGAACCAAATAATTGCCCAAAGGTGACATTGCTATGACAGATTGTTCTGGGAAGGAAAACTCCCAGAGAATGTTTGTCATGGAGGTTGAGGAAGGCTATGCTGCTTGATGTGAGACCTGAAAACTGTGCGACACCTTCAGGTATCACCAGATGACAAAGGAGGACACGATGGCCTGGGCAGTGAGAGTGGTCTGTCTGTGCAAAGGCCCTGGGTGGGGAACAGTCAGACAGGAACCACAGAAGTGAGAAGGCAGAAGGAAGGGAGCAGAGAGCAAGAGCAGGCTGAGGAGCTAGATAGGGGTGAATCCCTTCAGGCTCCTGGGGTTTAACATTGGCTTCAGCATGAGATTCACAGTACCACTGAGGGTTGAAAATGTGGGGCGGGGTGGGGGGGCTCAGGTATGATGGAAAATACACTGGGAAGCAAGCCTGTGGAATTGGACTGACTTGGGAAGTGGCACTTCTCCCATGCCCTGGAAATACGCAGAGGGCTGAGAGGTCACGTGGTGGCTGGGGGTGGGGAGGTGACAGTAGGCAGAATGGTGGCAGGAAGAGGTGGTGGGGTCCATAGACGTTCAGGGAGTAGAGTGAACATCACTGCAGAGAGACTGCATTTGAGGGAGAGACTGCATTCCAGAGCGAGGCTACATGGAGAACAAGCCTGCAGGGAAGTGTAAGGATGACGAGCAGGTTTCTCGTCTGGGATCTGAACTGCGGGAAAGGGCTGGGAAGAAGGGACTTCAAACAAGAGGGTGACACAGGCAGTGCCTTTCTCATGTACACGACTAGCCACTATTAGATGGCAGGCTGCCCACGATTTGCTACATAGTCACCGTTATTTCCCTACTAGAAAAAGTAGAAAGCTTCATTTGACTTAGTTTCCTCTCCTCAGCTCATATGATTATTTTGTTATAGAGGAGGGTTCCAACTCATTTAACGGAGTCATATGATGCTTGCAATTTTAAAAAATCTTAATAGACATGTCATTTTTAAAAATAAAAATATTAAGATAATTCTACAAATATGAGTGCATCCTAATACACAGCAGACAGTGTCTCCCTGACTGACATCAAAAACAAGTACATACAACCTACCAGTGCTTCGGAAGATAGGAATATATTGCCATGTGAGGCTGCAGTAGAAACTCATCATGTATTTCTGAAAATCGTACGCTTTCAGACCAACAAGCAAACAACCATCTCCCAGCCCCTTGGGGCACTTTTACGGGCCGGATTTGCATTAGCATTTTATTCTAACTCAATGCTATGCCCCATGAAGGAGCACGCCTCGTTTTCACTCACTTGATCACATTCGATGGCATAGTGTATGGCTGCCCTGTGTATGGCTTGACTGTGGCCCCCCATCCAACGTCATAATCCCACAGAAATATATGTAACATTTAAAAGTGATAAAGGTGACTTTTACTACGAAACAGTGGGCATAAGCGATTCTTTCCAAACTATGTTAACAAGTCAATAACCAACAACTGCATTGCAGAGCAGTAAATACGTATTCCACATATATTCGTAACTCCACGACAGAGTGGTCCAGCTCACGCCCCCTCTCACATTTCTCCAACCACAAGTTCCTGCTTTATGAGCACATGCATGACAGGTAAATTACGTGTTTATCTTTCTCACTGAGAATATCTGAACTTTCTATGTTGTGGTAAAAACAAATTGGGTGATTTTATTGCCTTAAAATAGACAAACCCATTACAAAAACTAGATTCTCTCTGCTTTCAAAGGAGCATAGTTTCTGTTTCCAGGTGTGTGGGGTTTTTACATCTTTTCTCTTACTTACACAATACGAGGAATCGCAGACACGGACAAGCTTTGTCAACCAAATTTTCATAGTAGGATACACTAGTTCTTGGCTAATAGCAATTTAAGAGGCAAGTCCTTCAGTGGCTCCAATGAAATATAACCGTTAAAACAGTTCTTTTGTTACAGTCTGTGGCTATTCCTGGGCTGTTCAGCTAAGATAGATTTAGAGTGGACTGCAACTTATGACATGGGGGAGAGATGTTCTCTGAAAGTCCAAGTTTAGCCTTGCCTACACCACTCAGGGTTCTTCTACACCTTTTCAAGGGCATTACAAGAGACTTTTGTGGGAACATGCCTGGGAAGGTCTAGAAGGTCTAGATTTTCTCTTCACATGGAAGTCAACAAGAACAGCTTGACCTTCAGGTCTTCTCTGCTGTCTCGTTAGGAGAAGGAGGTGTAAATTGGACCCCACAGAACCTTCTAGTCAGAACATTTAAGCTAAAGATTCAGGCTCTGAGTTGTAAGATGCATGTCATCGTGCGGTAAGGTCTTCTGTGCATCCCAGCAAATAACCCGAGTTGATCAAGGAGGGAGGGTTTCTCAATCACAGATGAAATTGAGTTTGTCATTTCAAATTTTCTAACACCCTGTGAACCAGAGCAGCCCCGGGCAGTGCCCTCTGTGTAACAGACCACTAGGACCACACATTTCCACAGTATTATTACTCGGCATCCAAACCTCAAATTTCACCCCAACACCACGCAAAGGCATTCAACTGGGAAAATAAAAACCAAACAAGAGTTAGCTAGGAAGCATCTCAGTTTTATGGTGAGATGGCATTGTTTGTGACTCAGGGCTAGAGATCAGAAAAAGTGTTGAGGCGCTGGGCGCAGCAGGGTCCCTGGGCACACCGTCCACACATCCTGCCCTCCCCAAGGCCAGGCTGTCTTCCACTCAGTGCACAGCCCAGCAGGAGTGTCGTCCAAGCCACTCTCGCTGGTACCTGAGGCCCTTGCATCTTCTTCTTTAATTGCATCCCTTCATTACTCAGTAAATACATGAATTCTTTTTCACATACACCTGAAAATGGAAGCATGTAGGCTTAATTTCAGCTTTTGCTCTTATTTTTCTCGATGCACCCTTCTACTTAAATACTGTAGGATCACTTTGCATTGAACGCAATGTAAGTAAAGATGTCTACTTCTCATTTTTGGTATAAAAATTAAATGAGATAGCAGGATATATGAGTGGAGTGTCCAAAGCATTATAAAAACAAAAAAGGAGGGGTTTCTCCTATCCTTAGCAAAACTTGAACATATAAAAATGCTCTCTAATAGTTTTTGGTTTTAAATCAATATGAGTGCCTAGAAATCAACAATAATAAAAATAGTACATTTAACAGCCTATATACCTAAAATCATGCTTAGAGAAATATTCAGCAGTCTAACAACTCACATTACTAAATAGAAAAAATTACAATGAATATTCAACCTAAAAAGTTCAAGAGCACTAAGGCAAGGAGAACCAAAGCAATCAATAAAAAAATATTGAACTACAAAATGGGATTTAGTTAAGTTTCTGATAAATGAGTCTATAGGAAAAGTAAGGATAAAAAAGATAAATCATTTCTAACTTATAAAGGGGGAGAACGGCCCTGGCTGGTGTGGCTCAGTGGATTGAGTGTGGGCCTGCATGTCAAAGGGCCGCTGATCTGATTCCCAGTCAGGGCACTTGCTGGGTTGCAGGCCAGGTCCCCAGCAGGGGGTGCAAGAGGCAACCACACATTGATATTTCTCTCCTTGTCTTTCTCCTTCCCTTCCTGTCTCTCTAAAAATAATTAAATAAAATATTTTTTTAAAAAGGCAGGGAATACACATACATCAAACAAAAATAAGAGATGCAAATTTTCACAGAATCTAGCATTGAAGAATTATAAGTCATTTTTGCTCATCTCATTGAAAATTAATTTGCAAATGTAGATAAAATAATCTAACTCACTCAAAATAACATAAAAAATGGAAACCTACAGATTAATATAGATGAAGAAATAGAGAAATTTGTCAAAGTTCAACCCTCACTTCTTGCCTCCAGATACACAAACATTCAAGACAAGGCACTAATCATAAATTAATGAACATTCATGTCATTTCATCAATTATTTAAATAATATAAAAATACGCTATTTAAATTTTTCAAGAAAATCTTTAACAAAGGTAAACACAGGTAAAAGACAAGCAAAGAAAAATCATATAGCAATTTTACTATGGAACATAAATCCTAAATTAAATATTAGCAAACAGAATACAGTAGCATAATAAAATAATAATAATAATCCAATAT
>VMDR010026011.1:0-14200 GCA_007922815.1 Macrotus californicus
CATTTCTTTTATAGGAAAAATAAAGCCCTTAGCCAATTCCAGTCCTTTTGAAACAATCTTCTACTAAAAAAAAGAGTGAAAGAATTAATTTATTAAATGCTATGAAGAGGATTCCAATTAACCACAATGTACCAGATTCCTGCAACTTGGCTTAAAGAACAGTTTTATGAGAAACTATTTCAGAGAAGGAATGTTTGCATGGCCCGACCACTGTGACCCGGCTGACCCCACTGAGTTCTGCAGTCACAGATAGCATTCTGAGATGTGTGCCGAGTGCCTGGTGCGACAACTCTGGAGAGGCTGCGAGAGCCCGTAGTTCGCTCCGCACACGGCACACTTCTCCAAACGCTCCACCCACAAGCACTCGCTCCAGCAGAGGTCTGGAAGAAAGTCGAAGGAAGCAGTGCTGACAGAGGAAGACAGACCGGTCCAGGGTTATTTGGGCACCAACATGTCAACAGTGCTCAGTGTTACAATATGAAGTAGAAATAAAATAAATCAGCATTTCCAGCACCTGTTTTGTGGTAGGCACCCTCACACTTACAGGAAATTTATAAAGAAGTGTGACACTTCTGTTCCTTCATTATTAGCATTTCTCAAAGTTCACATTCAGTGAAATTGATAGAAGGCTACTACCTATTACTTCTGAGGACTATTCAATCAGAAACAATCAGCGACAGTTAAAGGCTGTCTGTGACACGGGCAGATGCTATCAATCCCCCACCCGTCCAGTAAGGACAACTCTGACTGCTTTGTTCGGGTGAAGAGACCCTGGCTCATCCATGCCTCACATGCCCTGTGGTTCATTGCCACATGCTGGCCGTATCTCAGAGCAATTAAGAATGTTATTTCTGTGTAACAAAGCTTTGTTCCTGCGAACTTCACCTCATTATGACTCTGAGGAAAAACATGATGGAAAACGCCCCTCACTAGCAAATGTGTTTGTGTGCGTGCACATGTGTGTGTGAAAGATGATTTTAATTTGATACAAGTGAAAGAGCATGGTAAGATTTACTTTTAGTGCTCATAAAAGAAAGGTAACATACAATTTAAGAAGCTGTCTAAGTGTTTTCTTAAAGGCAGTATCAGAGAAAGCAAACTTCTCAAACAGTCCTGGGCACTTACATAAAATCACACACACCTAACTGGTGCCTACTCCGTGACAGCAATGGCTCAGCTCTGTGAGGGACTCCAATTTCCCGAAGACAAAATGTTCACACACTGAAAGAGTCACAACACACACACATCCGAAAACGGGGCGAATGGGTGGGGACTCATCCCAGGCAAAGAGCAGGTGTACTGCTTGGTGGCGGGGGAGCAGGGCGGGTTACTGCTGGATGTGAGGAACGGTCATGAGGGCAGGTCATGAGAGCTACAAGGAAGGTTCTTTCTGATTGCTGGTGGAAGAAGATAAAAGTCAAAATTTCAGGTTAAAGTCAAATGGTGGAGGATCTTCACTGACATGTTAGGAAGTCTAAGCACCCTGGAAGCAAAGAAAACCCACACAAGTTATCTGAGTGCTTGTGGGAGAGAAACGCCGCTACTGAGCAGATGGCTCTCGTACAGTTCCTAAACAGTTACAGTGTGTCTGTGCAGAAAAGAAAAGATACTAGTGGTGACTGTGTAGCAGAGGCAGTCCCACACATTCAACTCTCTGTACATCTGAAGAATTTAGATAAAAGGGTTTGATAGGGCAGGGGGGTACAGGAAAACAGAAGTATAGTAACTAACCTTATTAAAGGCGGTCAGTGAAGCAAACAGGCAAATCTTACTATGCATTACATTTAAGTGCTTGCAAACTTTCTTTAGAGAAGTTAAAGAATTAAACTTACATAGAAGAAAAATAAACTGCAGGACATTGTAGCTGAAAAATGACAGGGCATTCTGCGGACTGTCACTGTTACAATGTCTAACTGATTTAAGACTCAACACATCCCGCTGACCGCAGCGAAACTCAAGATGGGTTTGGTCGACATGCAAAAGCACGTGCCTTCCCTATTTATCACATTCTTCTCAGACTGACTGTTTCCAGTGCCTCCTTTCACAGCGTGCTCTGTTGGCTGTTTGCACAGCTGACTCTTTTCTTTTGGTGATCAGATGAAAGACTAAGGAAAGTTAAAGGACTGTACTTAAAATTTACAAGTACACTTTTAAAAACTAGCTATTCACAATAAAATTTATTCATGTCTAATAAAGCTTAGACATAGAATGAAAAACATTTAAAAGCTACTGTCTATTTCTACAATACAGGGTTTGAGTTTGAATCTGGGTTTTGTCACCTGTGGATCTTGAGAACTTGGGCAAGTTATTTAACCTGTAAAACGGGTCTGGGGGTACATCTACTTCACAGGCGTGAGGACACAGGGAGGTGATAGAGAGAACGCATTTTACGTTAATTCCTGGCACGTTTAAGTGCTGAAGATGCTGTTATTATCACTAATACTGTTGCTTCTTTGCTGTCTTTGTTATTCCTCCCAGGACAATTGGAATAAATTAGGAATAGATCAGGATAAAATAATATAGAACAGTTTTGTATGATATGCTGTTTTATGTTATTTATTTAAGCCACTGGTCTGGGAATTATGGGGCTCTTTAAGAAAATTGTGTACTAAATTAAAAAGGATTTGGTTTTAGAGCAGAAGAATTTCTTTCACAGAAGTCAATGCATTTTGTTTTGTTCAATGAAATGTTTTACATGGCTGTTCTTTACTCCTAATGGTAAAATAAGGTCCATATGACATAAGCTCAGAAATGATGCTCTGTTCTCCTTCGGGCATCTTTTGCATCTGTGCCTTTCAAATATCCTACACTGGGTGTACGTAGAACAGAAATATAAATAAACAAAACTACTCAAGAAAAACTCTTCAGAAAGCAAAACATTAGAGACAGTCATCTCTCAAAAAGTTGAAAACAGGAGCTTGTCCACGTAAGCACGGTGCTGATGACAAAACAAAACAAAGAAAAACCCGTTTCTCTGAGCAGAAGATGAGGCAGGTGACTTGCACTTAAGAGGCCATCGTGCATAAAAACACGAGAACCAGCAATACTGGACTCACATTCAGCACAGTAAGATGTCATGTCATGGGAGGCTCTGGGGATCTGACACCCTTCTGAGGGGGAGCTCCTTGCACATCTATTAGAGGACATACTGCTCTTCAGAGGGAATGTCAGGCAGAATAGCCACACCCTTTTCCTTCTTTCATTGTTTTTTAAATCCCCCCAAGTATATATAAATCCTCTTCAGTTACCAAAACACAAGATGTGACTACACACTCAGGTGGCCCTCTCCCTGGGCCTGTGCTTTTCCTTCTCGAACACAACAGGGCTAAGCAAGTATTCTTGCCCAATGGACAGCAGCGATGAGTTTTAGCATCTTTGGTAAACTTCCTGAACCCAATCTGTTCTTACATTTTTATGCTCAGTCTGGAAAAATACATCTCTAACCCCGGTTAGTCTACCAAGATTCACTTAGTTAATTAGAGTTAATGTGTATTACGAAGCATGGGGCCCATACCGCATTCTCCAGACTTCTGCTATCAATCAGTGAGGAGAGACACAGGCAGGCAAAAAAGGAAACGGAAGAAACGGGCGGCAGTGTGAGCGTGCCGGTCTTGGAGCTGTTCGTGACCCAGACTGCGTGATCTCTGCCTTTCTGGGCAGGACGACTAGAAAGCCCACTAAAGACCACTTCAGCGGGGAGAAGAGTTCTGATGATGTAATTTCAAAGACAGTGACCCAAATAAAAGTGTTTTTCAATGGAAAATTTGTTCCACTAGTTGGGTGTTGCTAGGTAGCAAATATTGCAGTGTTTAATCTCCACCCTTTCCAGGGAATGGCATGATGGAAGGAAATAAAATAAAATTCAGGGTTTCAAATAATAGTTGGATCTGGCAATTTTTACGTCGTGTTGTAGAATATTGGTTCTCTTACAGCGAAACAACCATGATTTTCGTTAACATTTGTATCAGTCTACCTCCACTTTTTAAAAAACTGAGCTCTATACTCCACAGTGATTAACAGGAAGGCGCTAAAATGAGCAAAAATCAATTAGCAATAAATGCTATGAGTGAAAACGATGTTGGTCATCAGATTTGAGTGTGCATGTGATTTAATTAGTATCAACAGTTAGAAAATATATGTAGGAATATGAGTTTCAAAAAGAAGAAAAACTTCAGAGATTAATTAAGAACCAGGCATTTCTCTACCTTTATAATTTGATCAGACTTCTGTGAAGCTAAGACCTTATTTAGTATCTCTTGTACCCTTCAATACCTAATCAAGCTCGGATGAATTTACCATCCTTAGGTTACTCTTACTTTGATAGTGTTTCCGTGGCACAGTATTACAGGCACAGGTAACATGTTTAAGAAAACCTAAAAAATAACATGAGCATTTTCAAGTTAATTTCTTAAGATAAAGAATACAGGATTCTGGTAAAGAACACCTGTGTTTGATATGCTAGGAAGTATTTCTTTTAAAGATTTTATTAATTTATTTTCAGAGAGAGGAGAAGGGAGGGAGAAAGAGAGGGAGAGAATGATTGGTTGCCTCTCCAACTGGGGACCTGGCCTGTAACCCAGGCATGTGCCCTGACCAGGAATTGAATACGTGACCCTTTGGTTCACAGGCCCGCGCTCAATCCACTGAGTCACACCTGCCAGGGCAAAGCAATGTTTTGTGTGGTTTGGTCTTCTCATCTATAAAAGGGGATAATGCTGAAACTCACTTAGATGGACAATTACAGTGAGAACTATGTGACATTAAAAATGGGGAAGCACTATATGAAGTAAAAAGTTCAAATAAATAGAGGCTATTGTCTCAGACGTTACAAAGTGGAGAGCTGAGATACCTAAGAAAATGCATCTGCATGAATATCCACGCTGCACTAAAGCACCACTGTTACCAGTGTGAACAATGCTGGTGGTCCTTACGTTGCTGGCATCATCCAGGTATTTGTTCTTAACTTGTATTCTCGTTGTTATTGCCTTGTTTTTCTACACTACTTTGTTTTCAAGGATATATTCTAGTCCAAAAGAATTTGTAACAATGAGGCTGAAGTTATTCAGAATTTCTATATCTTACCTATTTTAGTGAGTAACTGGACTCAAGCAAATGGACTTAATGCTTCCTTCCAAGAAATATAATCATCTATTAGTTAATGGTTATAAAATGATCTTTTCCATGTCTAATGTAAAAGTATGACCATCTCTATTACTAATTCATCATTCAAATTCACATCTTCTCTGTGAACAAGAAACGTACAAGGCAATAACTCTCATTTCTGAACAACTTCATAATTTAACTACTGGGGAGGGGATTTCCTTTATTCAGTCTGTGTGGTGGTCAATATTAGCTGTATATATGGAAAGCAATGAAATTTTGCACATCTCTGACATTAGGTTAAATTGACATTAGTTTTTACCTCGCTATCAATCATTATAAATATGGACACTGAGGTCCAGAGATATTGGCAAAACAAGGCCCCTTTATTTCTACCTCCCCAAATAACTATACGGTCCCTTTTTTATCAGGCTCTTCCTCTCCTTTATTTTTAATACAGAATTAAGCAAAAATGGTCCTTCTAGTCTTAGATCTGACTAGCAAAGCAAAACATACAACCTTATGCACATTGACAACAGAATTTCCAAACTAGAGCACTAGTTCAATTTATGGAACTTGAAAACTCAGACCTTAAGCTGGAGCATGTTGGATGAGTGGCAGGTGAGTCTTCAAAGATGACACACTTAATTCCTCTCCTGTGCATCTGCGTCCCCTCCTGTGCATCTGCGCCCTCCTCCTCCCAGCAGAAGACAGAATCTCTTTCTCCTCCCTGTGAACCTGGCCAGACCTTGTGACTTGTTCTAAGAGGCCTTTTGTTCCTGCTTTCCCGGTTTCTTGGGGAAGCCAGGTGCTATGAAGGTGACCAGCAGCTGGGGCTAGAGTACAGTATGGTTAGACTATTCACTAGCCCAGGAAAAGATTAAAATTCACAATTCCAAGTAGAGTTTCTACTGAATGGGTATCACTTTCGCACCATCATAAAGTTGAAGTCTTTAGTCAAGCCATCGTAAACTGGGGACCTTCTGTAACTTAGAATATTAGTAGTGAGAAAATGACAGAAAAGGATAATTAAAGAAATGATTAGAGACCCAAACAGGCGTGGTGACACACTGGATGCTAGGTGAGGGATGGGCTTTGAGGCTGGGAAATTAGTACAACTATTATTAGCTGTGTTAAGAGGTGAGGAAGTTCTCAAGGAGACATGTGAAAGTGTGGGGGAGGGGAGAGGCCTATTTTTTCTGTTTGCTATCCATTTTCATAACCAACATTATGAAATTCATGATTAAGAGGTTTTACACCCAAGGTTTATCATCATTAGCTAGTGTGAAAAGGTCTTCCCTCAGTCAGACATTTTTATGAAAGGTTTTGCTAACAGTAAGTCTACGGACAGGCCTTTTCAGGGTGTGGCATGCATTGCTTTCCTCAGCTTTGAAGCTGTTTCCTAGAACTTCACCGTTCACCAAAACCTAACGAGCATTGAAGTCTCATTTGCCAAGGCCTCTGCTAAACCCAAAATCATTCTCAGGAAAGGTTTAGAATCACCCCAAGAGGATGAGACACCAATGTTGACACCATGATTCACTACACAATTTTACCTTCCACTAAGAAAATTTAAGCAGAATGTTTTTGAGTTAGTTGTGCATGGAACACGTTCACATCAGCTGGCTGGTTCAAGATGTCAAAAAGCCTTGACCAAAAAACAAACAAACAAACAAACAAACAAACAAATCACCACCCAAACAAAAGAGCCCAGAAAAGACATCAGCTGGCATGGGAAAGTGTGGCTCTCTGAGGATGCTGGAGTAGCAGGTGGAGAAGCTGGGACAGACGCCCCGCCCCCGGGAGCTTACCTGGGCAAACTTGTGAATCTGCTCCACCACGGCAGCAAACACGGCGTGGACGCTCTCGTCGATCAGGCTCTGCATGTAATGCACCGCCTCTTCATCGGACAGGTCCAGACGAAATTTATCCTGGACCTGCAAGGGCACATATTTTGGAAAAAAGACACAGTTGAAGAAACAGAGTTAAACTGATACAGACATTGACACAAACTGATATATTATGAGCTATTTCTATGCCAAAGAAGTAATTCATCATTTGTAAGGAGTTGTGGGTACTATTCATTTGACTGTGGAAGTTTACTGTAAATAAAAAACTGTTCTTTTAAGGCTTTATTTTCCTACATTTCAAATCTAGAACTACTGAGTTTAAAATTATCATATTTACTAACGGTCCCCTTTACACTCTTCCTGTTCTTCACTGTGACATGGATATAACAAGGTGAAATTATATTTGTTAAATAAGGGTGCTTGTTAGTGGTTGTTTGTTACATGAGCATTTGTATTTTTTGATTTAATCATGTTTCCTATAAAGATCATCAAAAAACTATTATAAGCAGTCTGTTCATTGTTAGAAACTAGTCTGTCCACTACGCTTTAGTTATAGTAGCACCACAAAACTTTGCTTTTATCAATATGTATTAATTTTACTAGACTACTTGGATAACTTGGCCTAAGTTATTACTGAATTAAAACAACGTTTGAACAACCTTCTGATAGCACCAGGCAACAAGTGGCGTACTAACCAACCACCAGTAATTCGCTGATGTGTGATTAATGATTATAGGTTTTAAATCGTGCCCCATCTCACATTCTTGGGCAACTGAGTTCCTAAGAAATAAATCTGATGAACAAAAATATACATTCCAAATATAAATAACGTTTCCAAAAATTAAACAAATTTAATATATTAAAATAAGTTACAGAAACAGTGAAATACTTTTGTATCTTGTTATGATTACTCAAATAATTTGAGTAATCTGTACCCTTCTGAAGATTTCAGCCTCAAAAATGTTATTCTGTTTCTCTACCTGGCTTCCATTCATGAGGTGAACAAAAAATTATCCCAAGTAGTAGGAGTTCAAAGTAGTGTCAGCAACTGTTATTTCATTAAAGTATAAAAATCTACTTCTTTAAAAAGCCAACTGACATGAAACAAATTTTAGCCATTCAACATAATTTCCCAATATTATTGAGTTTATTGTCACTTTATGATGTAATTGATTACATCACATTCTTGATAAAACAACAGAAAACAAAGAGTGCTTTTCTGAAATACACTTTTGGGGAAAATATGGTGAAGTAGCTTTTTTCAGGGTTCACTTTAGTAGACTGAACAGCCTGGGAGTACTAGTCTAAAGAAAAATGACTAATGAGCATGCTCTTTTTTTTCTTTATAAAATAATGTTTCATATGTTGTTTCATTTGTTACCCTTCCTCCCATCTCCTGCTGAAAGCTCGGGGTGAGACAGTTCTGCGTACCTGCTCATCTACAGGACGGTTTTCCTTTGGTCTTCTCTCTGCAGGCTGACTGAAAAAGCCAGTCTTTACCCTCCTGATAGAGGAAGAAGCCCCTGTAGCCATGGGTATGAATGGGAAGGACAAAGCATGGCTGTTTTCTCCTATACAATAGTAGAATAATTTGTTTCTGATCCTTAGTATGCTTAATCTGGGAGCCCCAGGCATCAGGAATCCTAAGAATATTAAGGAAGAGCTAAACTTTTCAGGACAAAGAGTAAGGGCTGTGGTAGGAGGCTTCTCTCTAAACACAGGGCCCTATTCATGTGGGGGTGGGTATGAACGCAGCAAAGGACAGAGCTGGCCGCACAGGACTTGAGAGGCTGTTGTATTCTAGTATGAAAAGTTGTACCCACGGTCTCTGTGTTAATTTGTGTTACTTAAGAATCTTAGGGGCCGGGACAAAAAGGGCAAAAGGGTTGTTAAAACACCAACATCTTTTATATATGAAAGGAGATGGACATATTCAAGGATGTATAAAAATTACCTTTTTCACAGTTTTATCTGGTTCAAGAGCAATATCTGGAATGTTTGCATCCACCATCAAAGAAAACAAGTTCAAAATCAGATTAGAATACCTAAAGGAGAATGGGAGAGAAAAGAAACAGCAAGGCATTAGAACTCTGCGGTTCTTCTCGTGTCAAGGACATTCCTACAAACAGTGGTACCCGAGTCTTTGAGACAATTTCTATTGCCCCTATGGAAAATAGAATGTGCGACTATTCACTAGGTGTCTCAATGAAAAGCAAGCCTTGAAAAAAATATCTTACTCTGGGGTCTTGACATAATACCATTTCTAGGTCCCACAGCATGGGACAAACTTTTCCCAGTATTTTTAGAGTGTACAATCTTCTTGATGGGGTCTAAGGAGAACCCACCTTACACCTACTCAGCATTTTACTAAATGATGAAGATCTGTTTGCTAAGTGGGGACAAGAACCTGCCACTTTAAGGCTACCTCAGTGCCACGGATCAATGAATGAAAGAGAAACACTGCCATCCCACTAACAGTTTAGGGGTGTCCTCCAGGGGTACTAATCACCATTTCAGAAACTACAGTGACTGGTCTGACTATAAGTAATGCTAAATGAAGGATGAAACAGCTAGGGCCCTACTGTAAGAACAATGGGCAAGATATTTAAATAATACCATCTCTGGGTTCTGCTGACCCGACAGGGACTAAAGTTTATCCTCCCAATCCTCAGACTTTTCATCTCACCCCAAACAAAGAGAAAGAATGTTACTATTCCAAATGTTCATTTCCAGAGGCGGAGCCTGGTGGGGAAAGGGGCAATAAAGTGCACACAGGGCACGATCCAGCTCCTGTCCCAGAATACTCTCTTCTTGAACAGCACACTCCCGGAGGCCCCTCAGGCCCACAGCAATAAAAGGAGATTCCCATTTGCCTTTGGAGGTGGGTGTGAGCAAAGGAAACTCTGGCTTTAGACAATGAAGGTTTGTATCCGGTCTCAGGAGACAGGTCAGCACTGTCTTCTCTAGGGGGTGGAGGTCAGGGTCAGGAGGTGTTCTCTAGGGGAGGAGGTGCGGGACCTGTACTCCAGCCGCCTACCTGCCTGGAACGTGGAAGAGCACCACCTGTCACATAAAAACGATTTCAGACTGGAACTGCAATGATAATGGAGCTTACAGACAAAATGACTCACAGTATGAACCTCAAATTCCCTGTTTTATCATTTTTGAATTTTATATTGCCCATGCAAATCGAAGGGGACTATAATGAAAATTCCTACTTTGATGTAATCTTCTAATCAGGTCTGGATAAAAATGCTTAAGGAGAGCGTTAAAGGGAAAAAAGACCCGGAACCCTACACTGACAGAGGAAGCTCTAGACAGCTCAGTGTGTAGAAGGGGACAGGAGAAGAAAGAAGTCAGCAGAGAAGCCGGAGTGGCCGGTAGAGAAAGAAAAGAAGGACAGCAGAGAGGGCTGCACCAAATGTCAGACAGGTTTTAGAAACAAAGACGTGCCGACTATGTCAAAGATGCTAGGAGCAAAAGTGGCAACTGGACTTGGTAGAGGTGTACCTGTTCAGCTTTATAAAATCAGTTTCAGAGGCAGAGCAGGCCTGGAAGCCTTACTGGAGGAGGCTGAAGGAAGAACAGTAGGCGAGTCAGTAGCGACAGTGAGAACAGAATTTTCGCAGTGGCTGTGCTGTGGAGGAGAGTGAAGGGAAAGGGCAGCAGTGCAGCTTCAGCAATATCCCGAGCTCCCTCACGGGCTGCGACAACCACAACTCTCCAGACACTGCCAAAGGCGCAGGGGTTGGGCGAAGGGCGGCCGAGTGCCAAGTAGTTCCCAGGTGAGAGCCACTAACTGAAAACCAACGGTAGAAACACCACGACGGCTGGATTTCCTTCAGTGACATGTAGCGGTTACACTGTGTGCATGCAACGGGAAGAGGCAGTCCTGCGTAAGTTGGAGTTTCAGCAGGTGAGATCACAGGACCGGATAAGAACTGCCGAAGAGGAGTGTAGAGGGAGGGCGGTAAGAGTACCAGCAATCTGGGGCCGTGAAACGCAGTTGGGAAGGAGAAAAGTGAGAACACGAGGGAGATTACATATGGTGGTAGGATGACAAGACCGAAGCACCAATGAGGGTGAAGACATGCAGGAATGAGAACACATCCGGAAGGGGCTGTAAGGGCAGGTATTGGTTAGAGCAGCGGCCCCAACCTTTTTGGCACCAGGGGCTGGTTTTGTGGAAGACGATTTTTCTCGGCTGGGGGGAGGGAGAGTGGGATGGTTTCAGGATGATTCAAGCACATTACCTTCAAGCTCACCTCCTGCTGTGCAGCCCTGTTCCTAACAGGCCAGGGAGGGTGCTGGTCTGAGGCCTGGAGGTTGGGGACCCCTGGGTTAGAGTGGAAAGCTTGGGATCAAGATGTTGGAGAGGCAAATTTACCTGTACTGATGAGGGGAGTGGCCAAGGCTGGGTCTAAATGAAGACAAGACCTGGGGAGGGCAGGTCATGGCTGGACCAGTCATGTGGATGTTGAAGTCACAGTACTACTCACAAAGACGACAATGAAAGTCTTCAGTGAATGAGAGTGATAGGGAGTTAGACAGACAATGGTTAGCAGTAGGTAGTGTATCTGATGGTGAGATCTCATGGTGTGAGTATGTCAGCTTTTCTTCTTTAAGAAAAAAGAAAAATGGCAAGGAAAGAAACAGTTGGGAAGTGGCAATAGGAGGCAAGAGGGCACACGGCCCTTCTCTAAGCTCAGCGGTATGAAGGATATAGAAATAAAGGCTCCACCTGGGAGGGCTGCAAGACCCAAAGTGTCAGCAGAGGACAGCCAGCTGCTACATATTACGTTATGAAAAAAAAAGATGCTTTTTCATTAAAGCCTCAATTACTCATACTCTGCTTTGTTGATTACACACATTTTCTCCCAATCTTGTCATGAGGGAATCTCAGGAATCTGCCAGAGTAACACAGGGAAGGAGAATACAAGGCTGAATTTTGAAAGGGATAGTTTAGAGCAGGGGTGTCAAACTCATTTTCACCGGGGGCCACATTAGCCTTGAGGTTGCCTTCAAAGGGCCAAATGTAATTTCAAACCCTTAACAGTGAAGGAGTAGTTCTATTTATAAAGTCCTAAAATTATTTCGGCCCTTTGAAGGCAACCATGAGGCTGATGTGGCCCCTGTTGAAAATGAGTTTGACACTCCTGCTTTAGAGATTCTCAAACCTGGCTGCCCACTAGGTGCATCAGGGGAACTTCTTGACAGTATCAGTCAGTGCCTGGGCCCAGTCTCAGACCAATTAAATCTGATGGGGCCCAGAATGGCCACCCCCCCGACACTGGTTCCCCAGGTAATTCCAATGGACAGCCAGGATCTATGTGAAAATGTCTACCTTTATATAAGTACGAGTTTCTTTTTTTTAAGAGGTAGATATTGTGTTCTGGATTATATACTGGTTTAAATTTAACCACTCATGCTTCTAATGTTATAGCAAAGGGGAAGAGAATGTAAATAAACACAAAATAGAATATTATATAAGAATCTTATACATCCAATTACTCTGTGGTTAATTTGTCACTACCTTTACTGAATGAATCCTTTACATCTGCGGCCACTGACCTGCATTTCCCATTTAAGACAGAACAAAGTAACCCAAAACATACAGTATATATATTAGAGTAGTCATTGAATATCCTACCCCCCAGAAAACAGACTTAAAGGTTACTAGAAATCTGTAAAACCACCATAAAAAGTATATATAAGGTTAAGTTTGAAAAAATGATGTAAGAATATATAAGGTTAAGTTTGGAGAAAGTGTACAAAATCAAGTTTAGACAAAGATGTAAGGATGGATATGACCTAATTTAACTTTTACAAAGGACCGGTTGAGTACGGTGTTAAGGCAAATGCACTCTTCCTTTTACCCAAGCTTACGGCAACCACCACGCTATGGGTCACACAAAGATGGTCTCCATTTTTCAGTGAAAACCTTCAGTACTAAAATTAGAAATGCATTTAAGTGCAGTGCTTCACGTCTATTTCTTATACAATCTGTCCATTTTGCATGCAACAAATATCACAGAGGAATCCTACAAAAATGTTTTTTTGTTTTTTTTTAAATAAATGTACTACTTCAAAGAGGAAATACAATGATGCTAATGATGAAAGGAAGCGTAATAATAAATTCACTGCTGTTTGGTGTCTAGGCAAAAACATCATTAAGACAATGAAAGAACTTCCCTTGATAGAGTTAAATGCATTCTAATTTCAGTATTTTTACTGAAAAATTTAGGCCACCTTTGTGTCTTCAGTGTCTAGCATAACGTCTGGCATAAATATGGGTTAGGAGAATGAGTTATGTTTTCCGTGAATACTACAATTTAAAATGTTTTAGCATGACTACTGTTTCTTCTGATCAAGAGTATTAAAAAAATAAATTACCAATTATTTACTGGTGCAATGTATTGACGAAGAGATGATAATACATTTTGTTACATGAAAATCACATCATAAAATGTGTTCTGACATCTGCACACCTGTACCCATTCGTAACTTAGTTCAAAACAGACTGTGTGTGTGGTCCACTGTTATTCAACGGATTGTTGCAGACACCGACCAGCAATCAACAAAAAACATGAAAAGAAGATGGCTGGTCACACCTCAAACCCTAACAATAAATGTGTCAAATAACCTGAGCTCCAGACTTTTGACTATCATCAGGCTAATTCTTTTGTCCTAAAGGGAATTTTTATTAACTGAACCATTTTCTAAAATATGTTAAAAAATAAATGTTGATCAAAATATTGGTGGGGTGAAATGGAGACAACTGTACTTGAACAACAATAAAATAATATTGGGGTCCAGCTAATCGTACCTGAAGTACACTAAATTTTTTTAAATAAAAAACAAAATAATTTTCATGAAGACTTAACATAAAATTATTTAATCTCTCTGTGATTTTTCTTAATAGAAAAGTTAACTTTGGCTTCATATTAATGACGTGCCTCTTTTTTCTCATTCTACTGAGTTGCTACTAACCCACCCTCAATGACAGTTTATAGAGCATATTGTTTTCCTTCTGCTTTCAGTAAGTCAGAGCACCTTTGGCATTTTTCTACTTATTATCTCATATCCCGCTGTCTGCCTCCTCACTGAGATTGCCAAGGTCCCGTCTAGTTTCCTGTGGGCTTGGACTCTGGTAAATTTAAAATCGCAGATATTAAAGTGGAACTCTCATCTTTCTGAAAGTGCTTCTGCATCACCAGGCAAATCACAAGAACACTGGTCTCATTATTTCT
>VMDR010026012.1:0-14240 GCA_007922815.1 Macrotus californicus
GCTTAGTGGCTGTTTCTGTCTAGAATATTTATTGGTGGATGATTTTATATTGATTGGCCTTTAAGGAGTTTTGATTTGAGGTGGGATAGACAAATCTTATTCTGAGGATATTTCCCATACCAAATACCACTATGGACATGTATGAATGAGCATACTGTAAGCACAAGAGAGTCCAGGCACATAGCTGGGGTCAGCTGCTCGGAGTGGGCTTGTCTGGTCCCTGTTTTGCTGACTGTAAGAGGAAAGCTTAGAAGGTAGACTTGGGAAGAGTGGTCAACAAATGCGGGATGCTCGTGTGCCGTGGTGTTCTGGCACTGGTGGTGTCAGGGTGGGCTGTGGAGACTGGCCACACGGAGCTTACACTTTCACGCGGGATCCAGTCAACAAACAGATGTGGACTTGGTCAGGTAGCGATAGGTTCTGTAAAGAAAAAGAAAGCAGGGCCAAGGACTGGAAAACAACAGTGAGATTTTTAAGGTTTTCCTACTCAAAAACATATCCCCCGGGCACAGTGTTCTTCAAAGATGTCCATGTCATAAAAAGATTGAGAAGGCTGTGGAGATATTCCAGATGGAAATATTCCAGATTGGATGAGGCTGGAGACTGGACAACTAAGTGCATCAAGACCTTACCCTAGACTGCATCTGATTTCATATTGTCAATGTGAATATGGACAGTGGATTAGATAAGGCAGTTGCTAACTGTACTGTGATTCTGTATGAAAGTATTCTTGCTTTTAGGAAAGGTACACTGAAGCAGTTGATACTGAAATTAAAAGGCCATGATGTAGCTAACTTTCCCTAAAATTGTTCAGAAAAAATTGTTTATATATCGGGTTGGCCAAAATGTCCATATAGTTTTTTCCATAAAATAAGTTATTTTTCATTTTCACCAATAACTTTGTTGATTTTGAGTACATCAGCTATCTCCTGCTATTGGCTTCTAGTGGGCAGAGGCCAGGGGTGCTACTAAACATCTTCTAATGCATAAGGCAGCCCCACAGCAAAGAATCATTTGGCCAAAATGTCAGCAGTACCAAGAAAATTTGCAAACCATTTTTGACATGTTCGATCAGTCACAGCAACTTCTCCATGCACTGCACAAATCTTTTTTTTTGCATTTCTGTTGTGTGTTTACCTTTCTTGAAATCATAAAGCATAATATGTTGAAAGTGTTGCTTATCTTTTTCCATCTTCAATATTAAAATGACTGCACAAAAATTCACCAATTTTAATAAGTTGTTTTTTTTTTAATGCACAGATATGACAGCTTTCGAAATACCACCTAACAGTTGTTTTGAATGAAGTTAAAGACAACTAAGTGCTTCTGGAACCACCTTAGGGAAAAAACCAAACAAACTTTTTGGCCAACTCAACATACAGGGTCTGGCGGAAGTAGCGCCTGCTTGAGTATGGTTGGTAGGGTAATAACGTGGTGTAATAATTTACAGTTTTAATTTGAACATTTCACCTAAAATATCATATAGTGTGCTTGAGTGTGATACACTGATGTTACAGGATTACATGCTTATGCTTTTGGAATAAAGGGGTGTTATTTGGACATTTATTATAATTAGGTGTGTGTTTGTGTATAGAATGGGGAGGGAGAACAAATGATAAAACAAGTGGGAAAAATGTTAGTAATTGCTGAGATTAATGAAGGGTATACCAGTGTTCGTTTATGCAACTTTCTGTAAGCTTGAAATGACTTCCACGTAAAAAAAAGTTGGAAAAAAATCATTATCGTCTAACACTTTGTAAAACAAGATTTTTTTTTTTTTTTAAATGCATATAATTCCTTGGCAGATATTTTCTATAAATCATTTACATGTTAGTATAAATTTCAAACAAGTAGTTACTCACTTGCTCTTTTTTGGCCGAGACTCACCACCGAGGAACTCAGTGGTTTTCTGAGAGATGAAGAGAATTCGGTGAAAGCAGACCTTATAGGGCCACCGCGCTCCGGCCGATGTGGAGAACTGGTTGGAATACCGGGCCTTGCAGCGGAGGGAGGGTTATGCATGACGGAAGACAGAGATTTAGAAAGGAAGCTTGGGGCAAGTCAGCAAACCGCTACTAGGTTGGAGGTTGGCCTTTACAGTTGGACAACCTCTCCAGCCCATCCTGCATGCTTTCTTTTGCATTCATCTTTTTTTAAAATCTTAATCCCAGGATGTGTTTATTGTTGGGGGCTGGAGAGAGAATTATCAATGTGAAAGAGAAACATTGATCGGTTGCCTCCCGTGTGCGCATTGACTGGGGATTGAACCCTCAGCCTTTTGACGTAGGGGACGATGCTCCTACCAACTGAGCCACGTGACCGGGGCTGACATTTATCTTTATTTATATAACTCTAATATAAAATTATTATTTCAGTAGCTATCCAAATTGATCAAAGTGTTAGTCACAGTGGTAAGCACCTTTTTATGGACATTATTTCATTTAATTCTTGTAAGAGTCTTATGAGGTGGGTTTTAGTTTCCTAATGAGAATGAGGATATTAGCACCCTTGAGAAGTGGTAGATACCTTAGGTCACATACTTGGTGAGGGGTTGAGTTCGGCACCCACGTGCTTGACACCACTCTGCAGCCAGTGGGCTGGGCTGCCTCCCCATGACTTTGACCCCTGATTCAGGAACAAGCAGAGACTCTGTGTCTCTGGTCCCTTAGGACACGGTGTACTTCTGAAATGTGGAAGAACTAAATTGATACTTTTCAGCCCAAGAAGGGAAGAAAGATTTTGTAAGTAATAGGTTTTCAATATATAGGAAAATAAAAATATTTGGGAAGTTAATTGAGCATTTTTGGGGTTAGTATTAGTGGAGTCAGTTCTAAGCTGGATAAACTATCTCATCCACCCACTCGCCCATCCACCTACCCACTCACCCACCCTTCGGAGTTGTGTTCTCAAGGTGGCTAACCCTGAGCTGTAGTTTCTTTGTCCTGCCACAC
Organism: Macrotus californicus; assembly: GCA_007922815.1. Lineage (NCBI taxonomy): Eukaryota > Metazoa > Chordata > Mammalia > Chiroptera > Phyllostomidae > Macrotus > Macrotus californicus. Next base: position 2,952 of record VMDR010026012.1, read on the forward strand.
ACCAGCATCCCCAGTGTCTCTTGCCCATGCTACCAGTGTGATGGTCCTATTTCTGTACTGCAAACTTCACCCCTTTATCTTCTACTCCTGGCTGCTTTCACAGTCCTTCACAGTCTCCTTAAGCCCAGCCTTGACAACCAGAGAGGTTATCAAGAAGCCCATTTGGCGTTGGGATGCAGGGACAATTTCAGTGCAACGCTGAGTTCATTAGTAGGTTGGCGTCCGCCTTCAGGATCTCTCTTCTCTGAATCCTCCCTGGCCAGGTCAGCAGCTGGAAGAGGTTGCTGATGCCTGATACCTGTATTTAGGAGATTTATTTTCCATTCATTTTCTTGGCATCTTATCTTAATGGCATCTCTTTATCTCTCTTAAGCCCTGCTACTTGGTGGATCTGCATACCTCTTTGGATTCAAAAGCTCTTTGTCTTGTGCGCTGGCCAACAGGCATTTATAAACTGCCTACTGTGTGCAGTGCACTGATGATGGTGTTCTGTCCTTTACAGCTCATAGCATAAGCCCTTGAAGTTCCTTAGATGGTCATCATGTACTGATGTAAAAAATACAGTCAATAACAGGAAACAACTTTGATCCCATGGGGATAATTTGTTCAAATGCTAGGAAATATTCTTCTCTCACAATAATAATAATGATAAATGGTGCACTACAGTTATAAGTCCTTCCTCGTACATTACCTGATATACCAGGGTTTCTGAGTGTTGGCATCATTGATGTCTTTGGCCAGATAAGTCTTTGCTGTGCGGGGCTGTCCTGAGCCCTGTAGCATGTTCAGCAGCATCCCTGCCTCTCCCCTCTAGGTGCCAGTAGCACCCTCACCACCAGTTGTGACAACCAAACAAGTCTTCGGATTTTGCCAAATGCTTCGCCCTGGCAGGGGCGAAGTCACCCTGAGTTGAGAACTACTGCCTCATATAAGTTTCACAACAGTCCTGTTCCATAGGCATTATTTCCGTTTTATAGATGAAGAAACTGTGAATCAAAAGGGTCAATGGCCCCATGGCTAAGACATGCAGAGGTGAGACTTGAAGCCATCCTCTTATGTTTGGCTCCGCATCTGAGGCTCTTCTGTACCTGCAGCTGCCGGGAAATGGTTTCAGTGTACGGGCAAAGCAGGGCCAGCGGGGTTGTTCTGCAGCAGAGCTGTTGCTCTTGGGAAAGGCCCTGTTCTCTTGCCTGGTGTGAGACAGCCCATCCATCATGTCTCTAAGACTCCTGGGCATCTCCCCCAGTGAGGGATGCAGCTTAGAAAGTGAGATTTTAGCCGCGAATCAAGAATGCTCTCGCACCCCTGCTCCACTGGGCCAGCTTGGGAGGTCCCCAGGCCCAGCTGTGGAATGGAAGGAACCCCAAACTTAGCAGCCTGTGCCAGGATTCTGCACAAGTCTGAGAAGATCTGGGTGGCACTTCTGGCATGTGTTAGTGCTGAGGAGGCAAATCATATAGTCCTGAAGTATTATCCGCCCCACCCCACCCCCCCCCGTCCCCCATGCTCTGCCGCACTAGCAGAGTAGAGAAGAGATGAGAGAGAATGTTCACTTGAGGCAGAAGCTTGACAGCAGTGTGAGCTGCGTTGGGTGAGGCAGGACTGGCGGGGCTCTGGCTGGACCCTGGCTGGACCTTCTGTCTTCTCATGGGCTGCAAGCACTCGGTCGCGGTGAGGACCCACAGCAGCTCCTTCTCCTGCCTCAGCCCACTGTGGGTGGACGCGGACAGAGGTTCTTGCCAGCCCCCCCACCCCTGGTCGGTTAAGGTAAATGGGGTTCTGAGCACTGGGGAGTGTAACAGAAGGGGTGTATTTACTGTTCGTGTCTCCTTCATGCCTCCTTGAGGAAGATTCCCTTCTCTCTTGGGCAGTGTAGGTGTAGGCTCCCGGGGCATCTGGGATTTCAGCTATCCTGACCCCTGGTGGGATGTCTAGGGCGGACTGGCCACACTTGAGGAAGTCTTTCTCTGGAATCTGATTTTTTGAAATAACAAAAGAGTATTACCAGCGTTGATTGGATTTGAAATAAGGAAAAACTAATCTGTCTTTTCTCTTAGAAAGTCTTTCTGCAATTTAGATACTGACCTCAGCCAACAGCTTTGATTTGCTGGCTTTTGAAGCCATCTTGATTCAGTATATTGTTAGTGCTTTCCTCATTTCAAATATCAGTATGCAGACACACCATTAGTGGGTGCAGTGCAGGACTGAGAGTCAGGAGACTTGAGTCTTCTGATGGTTCTGCCATTGATCTTGACCTTGGACCTTGAGCTATTTGCTTTCTTTGTACCTCAGTTTCTTCTTCTATAAAGCAGGTGTGGAGCATTTCCCCTGTTGGGTTTCACAGAGATACTGCAAGATAAGCAAATTAACTTTTAGCAAGGCTTAATCAAAATAGCTATCGATACCATAATTATAACGATGACGAATGGGATAATTGTGAGCTTTCTGTGCTGAAGGTGCTGCGAGAGTGCTCTGGGTGTGCCCTGCTGCTGGCCTCTGTGCATGCCTGTGGGGGGAGAACAACGTTTCTCTTTCACGCTCATTTTAATTTGGTAGTGCACACACGGCTTTGATGTGGTTTCTTACACGTTGGAAGCTCTTTGCTGCCCCCTGGCTCTCTTCCCCTCCATTCCTTTCCCATCCCCCAAAGTAACCATTCTAGACGTGTACATTGTTTTCACCAAGAGAGAAAGGGGACATATTTTATAAACTATTATGATTCATTGTTTTTTGTGTTTTGTCTTGGAAATCTTTCTATGCCAGTGTATGTCTATATGTCTGTGATTTTGTGATTAAAAACATCAGCTGCATGGTATTTAATGAAACACATGTGTCATCCTTCTCTTAACAGTCTCCTGATGGGCATTCTTGGGGTACAGATAGACCCTTGTTAAAGGCCAGGGCCTTGTTGCAGTGTGAAGTGGTAATAAGGCCAGTGAGACCTAGAATAAAGGACTCTTCTACTGTTGGCTCTGTGTGCTTTAGAGTGAGTCACTTAGCCTCTCTGGGCCTAGGATTCTTATTGAAAAGATGGGGTTGGGCTAGAGGCTATTCTCAAATCCTGTGTAGCCTTACATGTTGTAAATTCATCCTCAGCTCTTGTTTACTAGTTATCTCTTGCTATATTTGATAAGCATCCCCAAACTTAATGTCTTATTTGACTTAGAGTAGCTTACAGTTATGCTGGGCACTTCTGGTCTGAACTGGACCCAGCGGATCCCATTTGGCCTTGCGTGTGTGTCTGCAATCAGCTCACAGGTGCGTTGGGGCCTGGTATTCCTAGATGGCCACACTCACATGTCTGTTGGTTGGCCAGCGATTGGCTGGGCAATTGCGGTGGGGAGGAGGGTCAACGAACTACATGTTCCTTATCCTTCAGGTTGCCCTGTGGCTGGGCAGGGTTTCAACGGTAGCAAGTGTTCACCCACAGTTGGGGGGTAGAGGATAAATAGAAGACATTGGTGAGAAAAATGATGTGCGGGAGAACTGGGAAGGTTTATCATCCCGGAGGCTTTGAAAGGTGAGAGTGCTCAGTAGCGTCAGAAGCTGCAGAGAGAAATCAGGAAGGGGGAATGGGAAGAAGCCTTTGGATTTGCCCCAGGTAGCCACCGACGCTAGATTAATTGTTCCAGGTGGGAATTTAAAAAACAGCCATTGTGTCCTTGTTCAGTTGCTTCAGATTCGCCCTCTGCAAAGCACACATCTCATCTTCGCAGGGCCTTGACCTCTGCTGTGCAGGGTCCCTCTTGAAGTCAGATAAGTGATGCACAGGTGAGCCATGGAAACTTCAGTCGGAGGCAGGACGGGGACTGAATGAAAAGAGCCTGCCTGCTGCTCGTGACCGAGGCTTGGGGATCCGTGAAAAGAAACCAGTTTGCCCAGATCTCCCTCTCTCTGAGGCATGTACAACCGTAGAGACTTTCAAATCTGCACTGGGTGGAGTGATTGCTTTTTCTTCTACTGTGTGGTGACTGGGACTCATGCTTTCCAGCTCCTCTGAGTTCTGCTCTGTGAAAACAGTCAATGTTATGAGGAAATTCTGGAGTAATATAATTAATTCACTAGCTTAACTTTTTTCTTATAAAAATGATGTCATTATATAAGCAAATATAAGTGGATAAATTTGGAGAATAGAGGAAAGAACAACATGGTCTCACCCCTCTAAAACTGCCACCGTTTACAATTTGGGATAGTTTAAGCAAATATTTATTACACTTCGGATGGTGATTTACTTCCTATTTTAATAAGAAAATTTATGCCATTGTTTAGAATGCCTCCCATTTTTTATCCAGTAGCCCTGGGTATATAATTCTGCTTGTATTAAGGGGAAATTAGACCAGACTTAAAATACTCCCTTGCATTCCCTACGTGTGGAATAAAGCAAAGAAGCCCTTCCGGGCTGAGTAGGAGACATGGGGAGAGATGAACAGACCCTGTTGGAGTTGTCCATGAGGTTATCTGATGCTTTAGGCATTAACCTATTTTTCATTTTTTAAAAACTGAGGTGAAATGTGCATATTACAAGGTAACCATTTTAAAGATGACAATTCCGTGATGTATAGTGCATTCACAGTGTTGTGTAACAGTCACCACTTCTCTGTAGCTTTTCTTTTTCTAAATAAAGGATGAGAGAGGGAGGAAGAAGGAGGTATCGATTTGTTATATTTATCCGTGCACTCATTGGTTAGTTCTTGTTTCTCTGTGCACTCATTGGTTAGTTCTTGTTTCTTCGGGCACTCATTGGTTAGTTCTTGTTTCTCTGTGCACTCATTGGTTAGTTCTTGTTTCTCCGTGCACTCATTGGTTAGTTCTTGTTTCTCCGGGCACTCATTGGTTAGTTCTCGTCTGTGCCCTGACTGGGGATCAAACCTGCAATCTTGGTGCATCAGGACAATGCTCTAACCAGCTGAGAGCTGCCTGGTCAGGGTTACTTCTGTGTAGTTTTAAAACATTTCATCACTCCAAATGAAACCCTGTACCCATTAAGCGGTTACTCTTCATTGCCCTCTTCTGAGCCCCTGGCAGCAACCCCAATCTGCTTTCTGTTTCTGTAGGTTTACCTCTTTTGGATATTTCATATAAGTGGAATCGTGCAACATGTGACTTTTTTTCTGTTTGTTTCTTTCATCCAGCATAATGCTTTTGAGCTCCAACCATGGCATAGAATGCATGAGTATTTCATTCCTTTTTATGGCTGACAAATATTCCACTGTATGGATATATGACAGTTTGTTTATCCATTCATCATCTGATGGACATTTGAGTTGTGTCTTCCTTTTGGTGAATAGTGCTGCTCTGAATTTGTGTGCATGTATTTGGCTGAGTGCCTGATTTCAATTCTTGTGGGTAAGGCATTAATCTTATGCCTCACTCTCTAGGTTGTAAAATATTTACGTTGAGGTGGTCCATGGAGATCATGGCAGCTCACGGTTGGAACCCAGACATTTTGCTTCTACAAAGCACTTCCCTGCTTTATATTGATTTTGGTCCTGAGCCCAAAGATAATACATGGGTACTGCTTTCACCGATGGCGGGTGATTGGTGCTTTGTTATGGGAATCTTAGTTCAGCATCTTACATGTACAGTATAAAAGCGAAGACAGGAGCTCATCAGTCTTGTCACACCTGCTCATGGGGTAAAACAGTCTTTTCCTGCTCTGCCTGTCAGCTCATCTTAATTCCACTGCCCTAGATCCCAGGGTCCCTGTTATTGCCTCATCTGCTGTCTGCTCAGGTAGAGCATCTCCACTTGTGGCTTCTTTGGTTCAGAACTGATGGTCCAGGGCCGCCAGTGACTGTGGAGCTGTTAAAGGTGAAACTTCCATAAGCACTGGGCATAGGTCCTGAAGATACTCCACCCTGAAATCTCTAATCACTTATGTTCTGTTTACAGTGTCTGCATCGGGCCCTTGTCTGGCCTTTTCTCTCTGTATCCCTCAGTATAGTTCTTGAAAGATTTGAGGAGGAAATGAAGTTTGATCGTTGTGCCAACTAGAACTTTAGTCCATGGAAAGTAAATCTGGGTGGGGAAGAAAAGGAGGACCAGCAAATGTCACCGATGACAGATAAAAGCAAACATACTATTTTGGTTGCTGCCGGGCGTCGTGTGAGACAATGTGTTCCCATTATCATAGGTGGGTTCCCACGGAAAGTAGAGCCTGAGAGATGAAGGCTGGGGTGCAGGACTGTGATCCCAGGCAAGCAGAGTAGGGAGAGTAGGAAGAGCGGAATAATGGAAATTGACAAAGGCACCCAAAATGTGCACTGTTGTCCTGGTTACTGGTCACCCTTGTAGGAACATGTAGAATGTGCTTCAGAATTCTCTGCTCTGTGTACAGGTGATGTCATTATTTATCCACTAGCTCCTGTGTCCCATTGGTCAGGGGTTACCCCACGGGGGTCTTAACTCTTTCTTGCCTTTTTAAGTTTGCCCTTGTACTTGATTTTGAAAGTTGGTTCTCATTGACTTTTTGAATTGGCTTCCATAGAGCAGCCCCAGGTCAGAAAACAGGAGGTAAACAGTGCAGCCGAGGCATGGTACTAACATCTGTGCACCGCTGGTTGCTTCAGCAACTGCTGGAGTTAAAAGGTGGGTTGAAAGGATGTAAGGGCACCCGTTTCTGGCACATGTAATTTCCAGATTCCTCCATCTCTCTTGTGGTAGCCACTATTTCTCTCTCAAAGCTTCAGGAATACCCAGAATTGATAGTATCCAATCCTGGAGCCTTGCCTTGACCTGGCTCCGTGTGAAGGCCATGTATTTGTCCCACTCCTCTTAACTTCTCTTCCTACTCCCCTCATTATCCACTTTGATGGAATTAGCCCAGTTGATCTATTAGCGGTAATGCCACTAAGTCTGCTAAAGCTGTAGGAATTCAGTTAGATTGTAATACAAGACTAAACTCTTTTTCAGAAATGGATAATTTGGGCTCTTCACCAGGTGGTCGGTCGGGTCTCTGGAGACAGAGAGAAAGGAGGAAAAATCGCTCCTGTACTGTCATGCAGGGAACAGTCAGAGTTTGATTTTCTACCTCACGTGCTCTGGAGTCTGTGATGACGGCAATATACTGACTCAGAAGCATTTGGAGGCCCTCACGTGCTCTGGAGTCTGTGATGACGGCAATATACTGACTCAGAAGCATTTGGAGGCCTAGCAGGAGCCGTTGTGTTTCCGTAACACCTGACAACTTGGCATCGCTGTTGCCCTGAGGATCCGACCCCTCCCTCCCTGTACCTGGATTATTAACATAGAGCTGGCTTGTTAGACGATAAGGCAGTGAGTTTATGGAAACTGTTTTCTTGAAGTTCATAACATTAGAGAACAGGTCTGTCCAGGTCTGTCCTGTATACCTTATGGCTGAGACTCCACGAGAGGTCTTTTTAGTTGATGATTTGGAGACATTGTCCCTTAATCAAAATGAGTTGGTTAAAGCAAGGAGTCATACATGTGATGTATGCAAACCTGAAGCATGTGTGCCATTTTAACTTAAAATCCTCACTCACCCATTTTTAGAGGTAGTTCCAAGGCCCTTTCATCAAGTGCAGGTTTACCGGTAGAAATGCATCTTCTTTCTTATGGGAAGGGTATCTGTAATGGATTGCTCTAATTTTCTGTTTTGGTTTCTTTAAAGAGCAGGGTAAACTCATTACAGAATCCTTCCAGGTTTCTATAAAGGGTTTCTAGCTTTTTATAGTTACCATGCCCACCTGTAATTCACAACAGTTTTTAGCAGTTCACTTTTATTGGTATTTGTCAAGTCATGAAACTTAGTTTCATAAAGATAATTATTTTTCCCATTTATTTTAATCAATCTATTTAAATTATGTGACTAAAGTAATAAGTATGCCAGCATAAGCAGATTAGGGATTAAATACAGTCGGCTTTTGTAGACACTTAGCTAAGTTGTTCGGGGCAGATGTGTGTAGACATAATCAGAGAGGCCCCCAGCCATGAGCACCAGCACCCTGGGTGCAGCAGTCAGTGGGGGTTATGGAAAGAATGAAAAGTGGTGGGAAACCCAATTAGTTGGTTAAATTGAGGCCACTGAGAGCATCTACTGTAGCTTTTCTGGCTCTGCTACCTGATACCCTGAGACTGAGCGATGCAAAAACCTTCACGTATAAAATGGTCTGCACCTCTGTAGGGCTGCTTCCAATGGCTCCTTCCACATGTTTGGACATGCAGATTACTGGCACCCATGGGAGTTATGCAGGCCTCCAGCTTTGCCAAATATTCATTTAATACGGCCCCTGTTCTGCAAATTTCAGTGACTGGAATGGAATGACAAGGACCGAGTCCTTAAACCACTTACACTTCTGAAGATTTCCTGTCTTAAGTTCTTTGGTAAAAATCGAGAGATCTGAGAGTGAGGTTCTTTCCTCTGTGATCCAAAAATTGGTTGTAAGCAAAAAAAAAAAAAAAAAAAATCTTGTTGGCTCTGTATACTTGTCAAGTCCTATGTCTGGATTCTGAAAAACCCAAGACACACAATCTACATTCTTTTGAGCTTTAAATATAAGCCTAGCTTACTGCTAGCTAGCAGGAGCTTGTGAACCTACAATTTATTTCTGCTTTGGCAAGATGTGCTTTAGGGAGATTCAGGGAGGGCCACGGGAGTATATCTGTGTATGTGTCACGTGCGTTTAAGAAGTGCAGCAGGAAAGTGGAGGGCAAATATCCATAGCTTCTAGGGTTCTGGTCACACATAGCATTTTCAGGAAAGTTTCCTAATTGACACGTAGGCTCATGAGGTTTCTGCAGCTTCCTGTGGCTGTCACCCCCACATACTATTTACTCAGATCCCCTGAGTTATTAGCAAATCTTGCATTTCCATCTTAACCTTATCAGCACTGCCAAGCTGGGAATAAGTAATTAGTGGGATTTATTCTACAGATCCTGCAGGATTCTGCATGCAGCTCAGGCACAGTGACAATGATCCGATTTAATTTTTTTGAAACACAAGGAGGAGTGCCCTTTGAGCTTCATGCTTTTGTGCCTGAGCATTTGGGAAGGAGATAATGGTCTATGAGCGCACAGGAGCTCTGCTGTCAGAGATGAGTTATTGATTGTAAGATAATCAGATTTGCCTCTTGAGATGTCCTGACTTAGAACTGCATTGGACTTTTCGGCCCCACGGCTGGTTTGACCCCCTGGTAGGTGAAAGAAGTTTAAACACAAAATCAGAGCCCCTTTTCTCCACCATGGTACAGAGTGATCATTTATAGAATTCCTTGACTTGCAGTCTCCTTTTGTTCTGTGATTCATTTCCAGCATAAAATATCTCCTGGGTCGATTATATTGAGACGTGGGAAGAAATAGAGAATAGAATAAATCATGAAATGCCCATCTTCAGGGCACTAGTAATACAATTTTACCGTGAAAATTATCTAATAGACATGATACATGCTATGTAGACATATGTAAATTGTATGCAAATGACACACTGTAATACCTGAATATGGCCCTGAGGAAAAAAGCTTATTGCATCCCATTGTTCTAGTTGACTCATCGTTCTGAGTGTCTGAATCAGCCCCAGGTGATACCAGGTACTCTGGCTTGTCTGTAATTTGTGATTCAGGAGCTCATCTTTTCCGGTGTGTTACCTTTCTGACCCCAAGTCTGCTTTGCTCGCTTTCACCCCAGCCATGCTGTCTTCCTTGCTGAGACACCCATGGGTCTTGGTACCTGTTGGGTTTCTGAGAAGGCTGTTCACCACATGTCAGCACGGCTTACTCCTCGGCTTCATTCTGGTCTTTAAATCAGCTGCCACCTTCTCAGGAGGCCTCCTTCCCTGGCCACCTGTCTCAAATTGGAAAGCCCTCCTACCTTTCTCTATCCCGGCTTTATAGTGTTTATATATATTATCCCTGCTTTATATCATTATATTTTACCTAAAATATGTTCTATTTTATTGATTTATTTTGATCTCTTTTCTTCACCAGGATGCCACTTTGGTGAGGGCAGGGGTGTTTGTTTCATTCATTGTTGTCTCTCAAGTGCCTAGGGCAGTGCCTGGCACATAGTAGATGCTCAAGAAATACTCGGGTCTCTGAATAATGTGTGTTGTTGCTTTGTGGACATTTTCTGTTTACTTATAGTTACATGGGGGTGGCGTGTCCTTTCCAGACTCCTCGGTCTCTTGGAAAAGGAGAAGAGAGACTAATGAATCATTGTTGGTGTTTTTAAAATGAGATTTTCAGGGAAGGAATAGTAGTTTAAGCAGTGCTTAAAAGTGAGGTTCGGGGACTCATTGCTCTGTAACTGCACAATTGTGTTCACAGCATTTGCAAGGTGAGCCCCTGTATTAGGTTTTACAGGGTGCACATTGTGGCTTGTTAGACACAGTCCCTGTCCTGAGGGAGGTCACAGCCTAGGGGCGACGACAATAAGGCATAGGTAAATAACTCATGGATAAAACACATCCACGTGTTGTGAGTATGACCTGCTTTTTATCTTTGACATCTGTAGATAGACTGTTCATGAAATGTTACCCCTATTATTGTAAGTAATCGATGAAAAAACATTTGTATCAATGTATTTTAGCCTTAATGAACTGATTAAAGTATTTGAGAATTGGTATGCTGTATGATGAGACTTTGATATTAAAAAGTAATCCCCCTCCCCCCCCACCCCAGAAGAATTCTGACTGAGCTGCCAGTTGTGGTGGGCCATAAAGAGTTGTGGTGACTTTTTGGGGGGCTCAGTTGAAGAGCGTGGGTGCATTACCTCTAGGAGGCAGTGTGGTGTAACGGCTCGGAGCGTGGGCTTGGGAGCCAGCTCCATTACCTCCTCGCTGTGTGACCTGGGGAAACAGACTGAATCTCTCTGGGCCTCATTGGCCTCATCTGCGAAATGGACATTACAGTATCCACCTCACAGGATTATAAAGAGGGTTAAATGACTTAAGGTGTCTCCATAATACATAAAACAGTTCAGGGCACGTGGTAAGTACTGTGTGAGTGTTACCTATTGTACGTGTATTCGTAATGAAAGTATTACCATCATTGTTGGATCATGGCAAACTCATCAGTCCAAACAGGGCCGCCTCTTAAAAATTGTTTTCTAAAACTCCTACAGTTGTTTCCCTTTCTCCTCCCATTCTTTGAATGTCCCTGCGGGCATCAGTTCCCTGCATGTGCGTGGAGTTTTGTTTGCCTGCGAAGTGCTTTAAATTTATATTCGTGGTGGTGTTCTGCACATCTTATTTTCTTTTTAAACTTGTCTAACCCAGCAGTGTGTTTTAAGTTGGCTAATGTTGTAGTTACCTCAAAGTCATTACTTCTAACTGAT
>VMDR010026013.1:0-14208 GCA_007922815.1 Macrotus californicus
GAAAAAAAGAAAAATAATAACAGCTCTTAGAAACACAGACCCAATGAAAATACTATGGAGCATATATGCCCCGAGTGCCCCCAGTTCTACCCACATTAAGCTCTACTGGCGTTCAGAGAAAACTCAGATCAGACGGAAGGGTTAGAAGGGGTGGCAGATGGAGTTAAAATCAAAGTTTACAATTGTGGTGTGACAGCTTTTTGAATTTCATTTTAATACTAATATTTCAAATGTTAGTTGATTTGTGTACTGCAAGAGATCAAATATATAAAGCATTTGTCTAATATGAAGGGCTTAGAATGTGTTTCACATTTTATGAATATACACACAATAATCAGAAAATTGCTAGACATCATAAGAAATTCCACATTCAAAATAGATAACATAGTTACTCATTATATGACAGGTACTGTTCTAAGCACTTTACATATAGTAGTATATTTTCTAATGTATGTAATACTCTAATATATCACAGTTACTAATATGTAACACTAACATATAATACTCTAGTATACAACATTAACATATGTAGTACTCCTTTAATAAACTAACAACTATAGAGATAGCATTATTATCTGCACATTTCAGATGTGGAAACTGGGGCAGTGAAGAAAAGTTAAATAACATGCCAAAGATCACACAGTAAGAAACTATAAAATTGGTAAATAAGTGTTTTCATTAACTGAGTTAGAAAAATGGACCCCTAAAAATTAAACAAGACAACTCCGAGGGGAAAAATAATTAGAATAGGAAGTACTCCTTTGAAATGCCAACACCTAATGGGCAGGAACTTTCTAGGAGAGCATTCAGGTGAACAGAAAATTAGGTTCACACGATGTAAACCCTGAACCACATGAGGAAATACCCACAGCACACAAGTCTGGGGAGCAGCGGTAACTCCCTGAGACCAGGACTTTTACCCTGAATTAGAGGGGCCTTCATTAGTCTAGAGTTTCTCAACCTCCTCGGCAAGACTGACATTTTTATAGAAAATTGTTTGTTGCAGGGACACTGTCCTACGCATTGTAGGTTGTTTGGTAGCATCCCTAACCTCAACCCACCAGATGCCAGTAGCACCCACCCCTTAGCTATGAGGACCAAAAATGTCTCCAGACATTGTCACCTTTCCCAGGGGCAAAATCCCAGACTGAGAACCACAGCACTAGAAGAAAAAGAAAGGAGGATCCGCAATGAGAATGGAGAATGCACTCTGAAGTAAGATGTCCAACCTATGAAGGGAGTCCCCTTCTCTCGACTCAGCCCAAGGAGGACGGAATGTACTGGGGTCTAACTGCTCACACGACCTGCAGAGAGACGGTGTGAGGCCTCAGTACAAAGTGATACCGCTCACAATGCTTGGTGGCCTTTGAAAGGTGGCCATCTCTCTGATTACCTCCAGGATCAAGAGCTCACTCAGGAGGACAGCGCCGCCACAGAGACCCCTGAGATCACTGAACAGGGCTGCGGTTTAGCACGGACAGAAGAAATAGACGTGGGAGTCAAGGGCACTTTCCAACTGCAGATGCTAGAGTTCTTCAATGTAGTCATTTCTGACTTGTCTCAGACTCATAGTAAAATGCTACTGGAATTAAATAAAATGTTCACACACGAGTTTATTTGAATACACTTAAGGTTAACTGTTAATGAAGATGGGATTAACCTAACATTTTCATTCATCATCTCAGAAGGATAACTCACCATTACATTTTAGTTTTCTGCTCACGAAAGAGTATCTCCTGCCCCAGTCAAAACTAGTACCATCTGGAAATAATTTATTCCTTGGAGGAGAAACTCCCAAATCAACTTGAGATCCGAGGACACGCCAAGTGCCTCTGAAAAGACAGTATTTTCTATACAAGTCACAAGTTATCGCTCTGCACACCCTGTCTGGGAAATTCCCATGGAATGGATTGTTCTTTTACAGGTTATATTTCAACTGTTTTAGAGGCAAATCCCCATGGGCATCATTCCTTGTTAAAACTTGCCAATAACATACCCCTGAAGGAGAGATCGGAAGTCCTACGAAATCATTTGTGGGTGAATGCATTAATAGGCTACAGCTTGCTGGTAACTCCCAGCTGGAAAACCCTACTTCCATTGTCCAGGTTTATTCCTAAAACTATTATTATTTATTTATTATATTATTATTAAATTATTATTTAATAACAATATATTATTTTTAATAAATATATTATTTATTATTTAACTATTAAATTATTATTTATTTATTATATTCTATTATTTCTTCCCACTTTGCTTACTCTTAACAGTACTGTGGTGATTCCAACACTCCAGTGAGCAAAACATCTTTTCTGTTATTTAGCTGTTTTAATTTTAGTCAGCCATTCAAAATCTCAAGTGATTTTTCTTTGATGGGAGAAAAGTAACCCTCAGACCAAGGTGAGCAGTTGGGTTCCCCAAGCCAGCCTTCAGAACATTATCCAGTTGCTTCTGTGTAAATGTAGCAGAGAACGTTACTTCACACAAAGTCCCATGGGGTGGGATAGGAGGATATCTGGGAGAAAGTGACAGGTTAAAGACAATTTAGGCACAAAAGGAAAGCAGCCTGCACAGAGGCCTGGAGGGGGCTCCAGGCTGCCTCTGGCCCTGCCCCAGCGGGATGGTGAGCACCCAGGTGGGGGTGGGACTGAGTAGCAGGTGGCAGACCTGTGGGGTCAGCAGGAGCCAAGCCTTGCAAGGCTCTAAAAAGGTCCCTACAAGAGAGATCCATCAAAAGTGCATGAGGGGAACTGTGATCTTACCAAACCTGTGTTTCCTTACCTTAACCAGCCTGACCCAACCCCGTTATCAGCACGCAAAGGCTACCAGCCGGGGGAGAGGTAAGAAGTAACCCCTCTGTTGCATCAAAACAGTTTGCATTTAACTGAACAATCTGAGACCAGTCAACCTTTTGCAAATCCACGATCAGATTCACCCAGATGAGGGCTGCAATGAGAGAGGAGGGCGTTACCTATAGCCAGTGCATTCACTTAAGGGGCCCATATAATGCAATGACTTCAGGATCCACTGACCCATAGCGGTGATTAAGCCGTTCCTACAGACTTACACTATTTGCAAAATCTGGTTGGACCCAGGGACCAACATAATGTAGGAATAGCCAAATGAGGTTTAGAAACACAGTCACTAAAACAGACTATTGTGGACACCTGGGACAAAACCATGTGGGCCTTCCACATCAGCGGTGACAGCCTCAAACACTGCCTGCAAAGACTTCTTTAAAAATAACGGTGGAAAAGCCCATGGTTTGTAAGAAAAGTATGGCTCATTTTCCTAACAGATGGAACGATCAAGGCCTAGGTTGATGACATTTTATAAAGATGCCATTTCAATTAAATGCTCATTAAAAACATTACATCATTACCCAACTAAACCACAAAAATCCCCTCAGAAATGGCTCTTGACAAAAAGCAAAATTTGAAGACAACGTTATAGCACAGCACAGTACAGTCAGAGAAGACAGGATTTAATAATCAGGAAAACAGATGGGCTGAATTTGTAGGTGTATTTTGAATGTAGTAAGAATCCAAGGAACACATGTACTAAAAATCACAGGCATCTCGCTCACACGTGACTCAGTGGGGAGAATTAAGGTGGAGGTGGCACCATTCCCTTGACATAGAGGCTCCTGCCAGGAACTTGGGTTGGAGAGCAGAAGCCGAGTTTCTCCTGCTTTCCCTCTCCTGCCCTTTTGTTTCAAGAACTTTTCGAAGCACTCGTTCAGACAGCCCCAATTCCAGAATATCATCAGGGTCACAGGTTCAGAGGAGGCGCAATGCCAACCAGCTACTCTTAGATTAATCTCAAGAGTGAACATGTACTCCAAGTTTCATATAACAAATTTACAAACTCTTAGAACTCATTCCGTTCAAATGCCTGCACTGCCTGAACTATAATTGAAACTAGGTTTTCGGCTTCCAACACTATATTTTCATGAGAGAAAATTTATTTTTTCCTTTCTCAGTAACGAGTAGTAAAAAAGATTGGAAAGAGTATATAAGAGGTAGAGTTTATTCAAGTGTTAGTGATTATAATTACATTCATAACCAATGTTGGGTTAAGTTCCTGGTTATATAAGCCTTTTGCTAGATTCCCTCCTCTCCATGGCCATTTCTGATGAATATGAAACTCAAATATTCAATCTTTTATTTTTTCACTTTTGTTTACTAAAAATAGATTTTTAAAAGGATGGAAACAGCCACCTTGTGAGGCCTCGTGAGGCCACAGACTCCACTTTTTCTCAGTTGCCCAGCTAAATAACATTCCCCAGTCCCTGGGACCTAGTTGGGGTCCTGAGACTACTTGTTGCAATGGATCACTTCCTGCCAGAGATGGTTAAGAACAGGCCCTCCTGCTCCTGATGCTCTTCCTTTACAGTGTTAAGGCTGAGGGTGAACTCAGGGGCCATGCACTAAATGGAGCCCCATTGTATTGTAATGGACCCACGTTTTGTTTTGCTGAGGCACAGTAAGACACACACCATGGAAATGATTGTAACAAAGGAAGAAGTTTATACTTACAGACCCCCAGAAATAGGGGGCACAGGAAGTCATGCGGGGCCACATGGGGAAGCACCAGGGCTGGTCAAGGAGGCAGAAGGGAAGAGGGGAGAGCACGGCCCAGAGACTTTATTGGGGTTTTCAGGGGAGGGAATGGGACAAGGCAGGGTAGGTGTGCTGTGTTAGCGTAGTGCTGAGCAGTTTAAATGATTTCAGCAGACTCTGGGCTATAGGGCTGTCCCTAGTTGTCAGGGTTTAGATCAGGGGGACAGTGGTGTGGTACGTGGGGAATTGATAAAGGAGATAGTGGGGATGTGGGTTCTGGGTTGGCTGCTTTGTATCTTACAAGGCAGTCATTTGCTATCTCTAGGAACTGGCTCCCCAGGCACAGTCTCTTTAGGATCAAGGACCCAAATGTCAGAGCTTCAAAAATACAGGAAATGAGAAAATATGGTCACCACCTATGAACAATGTGGTCCTGCATTTGGTGGTGATAGGAGTAAGAACTAAGCCTTGCCTTGGCTAAGCCCCTGAGATCTGGGTATTTTTTGTTGTAGCAGCTATTCCCACCCTGGCTAATACACCTTGATCCAACATCCTGATAAAGTCATAAGGGTGGAATCTGGGAACTCTGGATCACACTTCTTGCAACCTTACACCGAACCCAACTCTTAAAGCACATGTAAGGTAGAATTTATTAAAAGAGACACTAAAACATTAGAAATATTTAACCAAATGGAAACAATGGCCCTTCCAGCCAATTTGTGTTTCCAATCAGCAGGATGTCGCTAGAGCTGTATCTACCAGTCCCTGTGTTTAAGACAAACCAAAGCAGAAAAAAAAAATTTTGAACTTGGAAACCTGGTCTTATTTTAAGTGCATTATACTAGTTACTCAGATGTTTAAGCTGTAGTCTCATCTGTATGAATCCGAAAGCTCCTAGAGTACTCTGCCTTTCTAGTTTTTAGGGAGCAACTTCCACTTGCTTCATCTATGTGCGGCAGGACTTTACGGGTGTCTTCCACACTACCCTGGCCCCTCGGCAGGTTTTCCAGATGGCAGAGGCCACGTGGAGTTAATATTCCCCCTTTCAGTCCCAGTTAGCACTTAATGTTCATCTCTGGATCTTTTTTCATTTGAGATCTTTTAAAGTCTGTATGTAGTGACTTTTAAAAAGGAACAGAATGTCAACTTATTGTTGCATGTACCTGACTTGAAAATATAGTATCTTGTTAGTAAGCTTTTGTGACTGCAATAGCCCATTTTTTGAAGGGTTTAGGACATAGTGTAATCAGATAGATTAGGGAAGTATTAATTAATGCAATATTGAATTCTTCCAGCTCTCCCTCCAAAACAGCCCTTTAGTCTGTCAGATTCCCCCCACTGCCATTGTTAACACACTAGACCAGGCGACAGCCAACCACCTGGGCTCCCATAGTCATCCTCATCAGTGTGGTTACATTAAAATGAATCAGATATATGGCTCTCTGCTTATAACCTCTCAATGGCTTCCATTGAACTTATACTACAAAGACTCACACATCTCCAAAAGCATGGGAACGTCTGATCTCCTTGTCTCCATCCTTGACATCTCAAGACAATCCGACTCTCACCACTGTGCTTCCCATCCTCCGCCCACATGTGTCTTCTGCACTTGGGATCACAGTCTCAGCCCTTTTCTCTCTTCTCTTTCCCCAGCTCACTCCTACTCATTCTTCAATTCTGTTGTCACATTCTCCAGGAAGAAAGCCTTAAACCAAAACAGGACTACCCGGGAATACATCCATTTGACTTTGACCTTCCTCTTTGGTACTATTTAATCCTTCTCATTCAATCTTGCCTTCCCTAAGTGTAAGTTCTGTGAGGCCAGGGAACATGCCTGTTACGCACACTACTGTACATGCAGAAACCTGGCACAAAGAACATAGTCATTCTCTTTTCTTTTTAATGAATGAATAATTGAGTCTAAGAAGGTGCAGTTTCAGAGAGCAATGGTGGCCTTGCTCAAATTGTGCTTGATGTGAAACAATACAAATTACCAGGATTTACATGATATAAAATAGCCAAATTTACAGTAACGGGTAGAGGTCATAAACAGCTCAAGCTAAAATGACCCAATAACACCACAGAGAGAAGTACACTATGTTTCATTTTACACATGTGCGTTATTATTTCCGTTTATAAAACATGCCTAATCTTATAGCATCACATTTATTAAAAAGTATAAAAAAGCTTTCTCCCAAAATGTTGAAAGACCTTGTTGCTTAATTAGTGCCAGTACAATAAGTATTCATATGGTGTTTTTTCTTCTATAAGTGGGTGGGGATGTTTCCCAGGGTGTGGACAGTGAGCAAGTGAGAACAAATTTTTTTTCTGCTGGTAACTATTCAGTAGTCTCTTTCCCATCACCTACCTCTTAAATTTCATCAGGAAAAATCTGAATTTTTTTTTTAAAAAATGAAAACTGATTTTACATTCTTTTGCCAATAACCACATTCCACTTCAAGGAGGGCTGCTGAACTATGCAGACTGAACATACTAGTGGAAAACCTGAGCGTGGCCTGAAACCAAGGCTCCTGATGAATTTCGGAGCCTACAAAGGTGACATCTCTGGTTTTAAACTAGATCCACTTTTCAGATCAAAGGGTGGGAGCTGCGGGCGAGCCATGGGAGTAGGCATGAAGTTGTGATGGTTGGAAGAAATCTGATTTACCGAATTGCTTGAGTGGAAAAATTTATTTTGAAAGTTGAAATGAATCATCACAAACTCCATCAGGGAAGGAGTGCTTGCTTTGTAAAGTCTATCCAAAACCATGCAAAAATAAGCAAAGCAAAATTCTTGGAAGCTTTCTAAGGAATGAACAACGTGCTCACACCTTCTCAAAAATACTTCCCAACAATTATGTGGCCAAGTGAACAACACTGATATGTATCTAACAGTCTCTCCATGGAAGTGAAGAGAAAATTTCTGGTAAAATTCACCACCTTTGTGACATATTCCACGTAGTGGGAAACACTAAAAGGAAGCTAATCTAGGGACCTTGGTCCCTAGTCAAGGAAAACTTTAGGCTCCGAGTTTAGTGTCTGAAGGACAGGGGACGCGACGGGAGAGTGAGGACTAAAAGGTGATGGGTTAGATCAAGGTCCCCCGTGTTTTCAAAGTACCCCGTGTTGTCTCAAATTGGTGCCATGCCCCTATGCTTCTCTGGGGGCGGGGTGAATACATTCTTCTAGATGGCAGTCCTAAGTGTAACAAGAACTCATGTATAGCTAGGACAGTAAATCAGCACACATAAACGAGAAATCCAATCAGCTGACATATCCCAGTCTTCTTAAACTTCCAATCTTTCTTGATTTCCGCCGCTGACTTCTCCCCTCCCCTCAGTAACCCCATGCTCTCTTGCCAACCTCATGTGCTTGTCTATATAACAGTCCTATCTACTTTATAGGCAAATTCCACCATGGAACTCTGACCTCAAACCCTTCACGGAAAAAAAGTCTCCTTCTGGGATCTTACCATCTTCTACCTTCTTTGCCCCCTTTTCCTGCCGCTCCCCTCCCCACTGCACCGCACCCCACTTCATGCTGTAGCTCTCTGACAAGGGGTGCTGTTGCTGACATCTACCAAGAGAAGATGGTAGAACTGTGTGGAGACATGTTTTGAGCTATAGTTGCACCATGATAGGGAAAGAGGAAGGGGAGGGCACTCATGGCATTTCCTGTCCAGGCCAGCGATGTTCAATGTCCTGCAAGGCTTATGAGAGGCTGAATGGAGTCTAGAGTCCAGGCCCTCCCACTGGAAATACAGTTCACCCATGAGCAACATGGGTTTGAACTGTGAAGGTCTAGTTATATGTGGATTTTTTCTTTCTTTTTTCTTTTTTTATTGTGTGTTGACCACTCCCAGTCAAGTCTCCGTCCATTACCATTTATCCCCTCAATTTTTTTTCAATAAATACTGTAAATGCATTTTTTCCTCCTTATGCTTTTCTTAATTACATTCTTTTCTCTAGTTTACTTTATTGTATGAATACAGTACATAATACATGTAACATACAAAATAGATGCTAATTGACTGTTTATGTTATCAGTAAGGCTTCCAGTCAACAGTAGGTTATCAGTACGTAAGTTTTGGGGGAATCAAAAGTCATATGTGATTTTTTGACTGCGTGAGGGGTCCATTTACCTAAGCCCTGTGTTGTTCAAGGGTCACTTGTATTGCTGATGGCCTCCTTGGGTTCCTCAGCAGCACAGGTCCTGTCCCTGGCCAGGAATGCTTTCTCCCCACCTTTCCCCACACCTCCCCTGGCCTACTTGATCAGCCCCCTCCTCATCTTTCAAGGACTTAAATATCACTTCCTAGGAGAAGACTCTCCTGTGACCCAGTAGACTAGGTTGTGTCCCTGTATTATAAACTCTACCCACAGTCTGTAGATGCAGCATGCCAATAATAAAACATGATTCCTGATCATCAGCTCTGACCTTATGTAAGCCCAAGAGGGCAAGATACGCTGCGTTTATAGCCATTGTACTCTCGGCATCTGGCAAACCATAGATATGCCATGATTTTGCGGAATAAATCAGTTCTTCTCAAAACATGTTTCCTCCTCAATGCACACATTGCCAACTCCTGGATTTAACCCTCCTTAAGCTCATCCCTGGAATACCCAGAGAAATGAGTACCATCCACCTTCTATCATTCACAGGAGAGATTCATTTTCCCAAATTGGTCTGACAACATTCTCCTTGATCTAAAGTCCATATTGACTCTTCAATTCCCAAAAAATTAAGTCTCAATTTCTTTTTTTTAAATATTTTATTGGTTATACTATTACAGTTTTCCCAATTCCCCCCTCACCTCTATCCCCTCTCCGCCCTGCTCCCCCCAACCCTCCAGCATTCCCCCCTTAGTTCACATCCATGGGTTGTACATATAAGTTCTTTGAGTCCCCTTTTTCCTATACCAGTTTTCTCTCACTGTCTATTTTATGCCTACCAATTATGCTTCTTCTTCCCTGTACCTTTCCCCCCCATTCCTCCCTTCTCTCTCCCCACTGAAAACCCTCCATATGATGTCCATTTCTCTGATTCTGTTCCTGTTGTGGTTGCTTAGTTTTTGTTTTTATTGTTTTTCTTTTCTTTTAGGTTCATTTGTTGATAGTTGTGTTTGTTGTCATTTTATTATTCATATTTTTTATCTTCTTTTTCTTAGATAAGTTCCGTTACCATTTCATTTAATAAGGGCTTGGTGATGATGAACTCCTTTAACTTGATCTTATCTGGGAAGCACTTTATCTGCCCTTCCATTCTAAATAATACCTTTGCTGGATAGAGTAATCTTGGATGTAGGTCCTTGTCTTTCATGACTTCAAAGACTTCTTTCCAGCCCCTTCTTGCCTGCAAGGTTTTGCCAAAGGTTTTAGAGAAATCAGCTGATAGTCTAATGGGAACTCCTATGTAGGTAACTCTCCTTTTCTCTTGCTGCTTTTAGGATTTTCTCTTTGTCTTTAATCTTGGGTAACTTAATGATGATGTGTCTTGGTGTGTTCCTTTTTGGGTCCAACTTCTTTGGGAGTCTCTGGACTTCCTGGACTTCTGGAAGTCTATTTCCTTGGCCAGATTGGGGAAGTTTTCCTTCATTATTTGTTCAAATAAGTTTTCAATTTCTTTCTCTTCCTCTTCTCCTTCTGGCACCCCTATAATTCAGATTTGGGAACATTTCAAGTTGTCCCAGATGTTTGTAGGTCTCTTCACTTTTTCGAATTCTTATTTCTTCATTTTGTTCTAGATGGATGTTTATTTTTCCCTTTTGTTCCAAATTGTTGCTTTGAGTCCTGGTCTCCTTCCTGTCACTGTTGGTTCCGTGAACATTCTGCTTTATTTCACTTTGGGTATCTTTCATTTGTTTTTTCATTTTTCAACCAAGCTCAATCAGTTCTGTGAGCATTTTGATTACCAGGGCTTTAAATTCTCCAGCAGATAGGTTGTCAATCTCCTCCTTGCTTAGGTCTCTTTCTGAGGCTTTACTCTGTTCTTTCATTTAGGCCATATTTCTTTGTCTTGGCACAGCTGATAGGTTGTAAGGGGGCAGGGCCTTAGATAGTCACCAGGGCGGGCAACCCTCTTTGTTGCACTGGGGCGCTATCTGTTGGGGAGGGGCCAGAGAGAAAACAGTATGGCTTGCCTACTCATCTCTAGCACACTTTTCAATGGATTCTCATGTGAGACTGGGAGCTTCTCCTACCGTCGCAACCGCTGTAGCCCACAGCTACCTCTGAGTCCCCTGAAGTCAGCCCCTCCCACACAGTCTGCTGAGCTCAGCAGCCAAGGTCCACCACATCCCTGTGGTTTTTCTTAGTTGGCCCGCACAGTCTGGTTGGCCTTACCAGTCTGGTTGTTCTGGTTGATTTTTTCTTTAATTCCTTTGTTGTCAGAGTTCCATGCAGTTTGATTTTCTGGCACTTTTGGTTGTTTATTGATTTTAGATTGGTTATTATCCTCCTTTTGGTTGTGTGAAGAAGCGAAGGGTCTCTACCTATGCCTCCATCTTGGCCAGAACTCTATTTAAAGTCCCAATTTCTTAACCTCACATCTAAAACCCTCTGTAATCCAGCATGTGCCTACTTCCTCAAACTTTTTATTATCTTCCATCCTTGAAGGGGTGAGCTTCTCACAGTTATCCGCAGATGCCCTAAGATTCCCCACTTTGACTCCTCCCTCCCTTCCTACCCATCTCAATCCTATTTGGACTTCCAGGCTAAGCCTACGTGTTGTCTCTTCTAACAAGCCATGGATAATCCCAAATGAAAAGTATCTCTTCTCAACCCTCTGAAATCTGATAGCACTTTATCTGTAGTTTATTTGGGATAGTTCTTTTCTACATTGTGCTGGAATCATCCACCGGTGAATCTAATCTCCCTCATCAGACTACAAACTCTCTGAAGGTCAGAGTTACATCAGTCTGTATTCCTAACACCCTTAGAGTCTACCACAATGTCTTCAACAGAAATATTACATGAATCAAGAAGGTTAATGAGCAATGATGTAATCATTTTTGAAATGCACTAATAGCGAGAATTTAGCAATTAATCCTAATATATTCAATTTGTTAGAGGAAGTCAACTAATGAACAAGAACACCAATGGCCTTTCATTCTATGCCAAATGCACAATATTTGTAATTTATTTCACCTTAAACTATTTCACTCAATAGGCTATTGTTTACAACACAACTGAAAAAACCCTCTATGCTGGAGCCTCAATAAATATAATCATCAGTGACAACGATGATGACAACAGAAACAAGAAAAAAAAATCACCCTATTGGCTGAGTGCCAGACAAATTGCCAAATCTGAGGGATGCAAATAAAGGTGGCAGAAGGTAACTTGAAATTCACTTGGTGACACATTAGGTAAATTAGTAACAGTCGGGACTCTATCCTGTTTTAAACATAGATCATGAGGCAAATGCATGGATTTACCTAATAAAATCTAGTGAACTGCAGCAATTCCACCATGAACAACAAGCCACCATCTCATACCACATAATTATAGCTCCAGGACTAGAAAACCACTGTCTCTCCTGCAGAACATGGACACATTAGTTCCTTCTGAAGCAGGTAAGTGAATGACCATCTTCTTACACTCCTCAGAGTCCAAAGACAAGCTCTTTGGACCAAGGATCAGAGAATACTGACCATACAATAAGGGTTGGGGGTCTGGATGTAGTACTTGTGGTCAATCCACAGTCTTTACGGTCTTTTCTTAAGTACAAAAGGCTGGGCTCGGGGATAAAAGGACAATTGCAAAAATTGTTCTTATGCTCATAGGACATACTGCTTCCCAACACCAGTCAACCCTCATAAAATGATGGCTGCTTCTACCACCAAATCGTCAGTGCTACTGAAACAAACCATATTCAACACTCTTATATTTGCAAACCCTTACAAAACCATTTCAAGACAAATTAAACTCATTATGACTAAAGATGAATCACAGGAAAGCTTTAAACCAAAAAGATTCCACTAGAAAGGCCCTTTGGAGAGTGGGTCTAGAAGCAGAAAATTTTATTTTCTCATCTAGAGAATTAGGGACCCTCAAAGGACAAGGAGGTCTGAGGAAATGGAAAGGACAGGTCACAGGGTATAATAAATTGGCAGTGCATGCATTTCATCTGTCAGGATTTAATAGGTTAATATCAGTGAAGATGAATCATTTCTGTTTGAAGCACAAAACACACTGACACAGAAACAAAGGAGCTTGGAAACTTTATATTCCTTGGGTCTCTGAACAATCGGAGGCCTTGTCTAGTCAACATTTGGAGTAATTTTTCCCAGGGGAATTATTACAATTTGAGAGGAATGAAAGAGCAGCATTCTCATGACACATTTTTGTTTTGGGGAGACTAAAAGCTTTGTGTCTGTGAGAGGCAACATTTGGGATGTGTGAGAAGTGTGTGCAAGTGTGGAGATGGTGACTTTTCTCCAACACCTCCTTCTAGCTGTCGGGAGGGCTATGAGCAGTCGGGAGCAAGAGTCCTTAAACAGACTTTAAAAGTTTGTTTGAAAAGTCTAGGTCAAGGAGGGGAGACTTTTTCAGAAAACCAGGTTAAGATTAAACTCTTACACAATTTGAGTTATTCTGCTTGAGGTATGTGTCGCTTGCAAAATGAACACTCAAGTCATTAACAGGAAATTTCAAACTCATGGACAAGAGGCATCGATGTTTCATTACAGTACAGTGCTTTCCTTCAAGATCTTCGACTCACACAGCTATTAAAAATCGGGCTTAGGATTCTTAGTATTTAAACTCTCCAGGCAACTGGAAAGAAAATGGGTTTTCAGAGCCAGAGTGGATGAAACCTACAACCTATAAACCTGTGACTAGCTCTCGTTAGGCTTTAGGTATGTTTTTCTTCTCAAATTTGTTCTTGTGATCTCGAGGTCTGCAGAGCTGGGGAAAAAATTGTGAACAACTGGCACCAGAGGGACTGCAAAAGCTACTTGCTGACAGTTGAAATCATAAAGCCATTACCATGCTCCAGCGCTTTCATGGGAAACCAGAAGAGGATGAGGGAGTGGACCAAGGCGTTGATGCAGTGACCCCAGAAAACCTAAGGGAAAACAAACCAAGGGAGTCAGGAACTGCCCGCACTCTCGACCTCTGTGCAACTCCACAAACGCCTCATTGTGAAGGGCACAGGCAGTGTGCTGCACAGCTCCAGAAGGAGCATATTATTCTTGAAGTTAAAACAAACAAACAAACAAAAAGAACCAAAATGATTTCCTCATTTTTTACACACAAATGACTGGATGATCTCCAGATATCATTATTTAAGACAAAGTCCTAAATATATATACACATGTACATAGACCAATATACAATCTATCCACGTCTGAAAAATGAATTATGAGCTGTTTTCTTTAGAATCCTAAGAAAGACACCAAAATTTTACAAAGGCACCAAAATCATCCAAAAAAAAGGTTGTTTGGTCAAATTTGTTAATAAGAGACTGAAATTGTGTGCTTTCTGAAAGCAGGAAAAACATTTAATATGTAAACTCTTACCCAGCATTCTCACTCTTTCGTTTTATTCCTTAAAATCCATTCCATTCAACTTTTTAATTTTTAGAATTTTGGTTAATATCATGCACATTTAAAAATTCTCTTTTTCTTAATATTTGGAAGGTCAAA
>VMDR010026014.1:0-14207 GCA_007922815.1 Macrotus californicus
TATTGACATCTCACCACTTAGGCTGTTTCTGACTTTTAAAGATTTGGATTTCTGAGTTCAGGGCAAAAATGAAAAGGAGAATAAGTATTCTTCCATTTTTCTTTCATGACAAGTTGTTCACTTTTTCTTGTACTTAAACAGGACGCAAACTATTTTTCAGAATAGGCTTTTTTGACTTAAAATTTACAGTTAATTCTTACTGATGTGGCAATAGGTTTTCTGTCCTTCCAGATGTCCTATGAACTTGTAATTTATCATCATATTCTGCAGTAAAGGATTTTTTTGTTGCGATTATGGTTTTTTTCTAGACAAGGTGGAAAATGTCATTTATATACACTGTACAAGAGATATGCTAACAAATTTTATGTGTACAGTTCTTTTAAGGAAACAACATGCCAGTAAGAAAGACAGACATGTGAACCGATAATTACAGCATAATTGGAAATCACCTGGAGGAGGTGCCAAAGGTTGTCCCTCCCTTCCTGGTTTAGAGCATGGGTTGCAGACAGGGTCAGCTAATGAAAGAGAAGGACACGGTTGAACTCACCTGGGGATACACAATGTGTAAGAATATTTATTCATCAGAGAACGTTTTCAAAATGATTCTTTAAAACAGAAATGATGTTATTATTTGTGAGTTCACCTCAGCAGTAAAACATTGAAATTTATTACCAATAGTTTTCTCTCAATTCACTGTAAAAAATTTTTAAGTGTTGGTTGACTTACTCTAAATTTTGTTTTATATCTTTGCCTGCTAAGAAGTACTTACAAATAACAGGTGAATAAGAAACAAATGAACTTTATAGAAAATAATTTGAGACAGCCAACTATATTTAGTTTGCTATTTATCTTTTTTAAATGGAACCATATATGCATGAACATGATTTCATATTGCTAACTATATGGTCATATTTTCTGCTAGTTTAAAATGATTTTTAGCTTGTTTCGTGTAATTGAACATATCATAATTAAGAATATCAAGTACCTACACAAGCATGGGAATCATTATTTTAGAACCTATATTTCCGGGAAGTTAATCAAAACATCAATGCTTTAAAAATTTCCTCTACTGTTAGCTTTTCTATTTCTCTCCAGTAGCAAAATAGTCCCTCTGTTCTCCTTTTAGTAACTATAACTTTTTGGAGGCTTTTGTATCGAGGAAAAAATGGCTGTGTTAAAGGGATAGTTTATAGTCAATTCAAGGCTTAGGGAACTGGATATTAAGGAGAACCACTGGTCGTTCCTAAATGACTATTAAGGAAAGTGCAAAGGGATAAAATTGTCAACTCTTCCGACTACAGACTTCTTTCACTTAAATGAGAGATCAGGAATTAGCATTAAATTGACTGAAGAATCCTCAACAAATATAACATGTCTGAAGCTGCTTGAAAAGAAAATCAGTGACTGGATTGGGGTAGCATCCTTTAACTTTCAGCTCCTTGAACATTCATTCTCTATAAAGAGGCATAATCTTATCTTCCATGCATGTTTATCCTGGTGCTGCAAACGGTGTCACTGACATTCTGTATCAGTGGACTGATTCATGATTTTAATAGTATTGTCCATGTTGGTCCCAAGCTCACAGACCTCAGTGCCCGGTCCGTATGTTGTGCTGTTTGTAAGAATGATTAAGAAACATGAAGATGAATCATTCATAATGCTTAAATAGAAGGTACTTTTTAATTCTCTAATCCTGGCTGACTCAGCCTCACTTTTCCTCATACCTTTATTTTAGACCCAATTTCCCCAGAATTTTCTCACGAATTTGCTGTGTCTTTACACAGTATACAATGGGGTTCATCAGAGGTGGCACTAGCAAGAAAATGTCAGCAATGAGGATTGTGGCACTTGGGGACTCATGCTTGCCAAAGCGGTGCATAAAGGCCAAAGCAGTGATGGGCACGTAGAAGATGAGCACAGCACAGATGTGGGACACACAGGTGTTGAGGGCCTTGAGCCGTTCCTTATGGGATCCAATTCCCATCACAGTCTTCAGGATGAATAGGTAGGACACAGCAATGAACACACTGTCTGCCATCATACAGAGGGCAACAAAAAAACCATAGAAAAAGTCAAGTGTGTTGTCAGAGCAAGCCAGGTTCATGACATCCTGATGGAGACAATAGGAGTGAGAAAGCAGACTTTTCTTACAATATGTCAAACTTCTGAGAGCTAAAGGAAACGGAAGCACGAAGAGCATGCTTTTAGTGAAACACACCAGGCACAGCTTAGCAACTCTGGCATTGGTGAGGATGGAGCTGGATCTCAGAGGGTGGCGTATGGCCAAAAAGCGGTCAAAAGACATGATCAGAAGCACTGAGGACTCCAAATCCATGAATCCATGGATAAAGAATTCTTGAGCAAAGCAGACATTTGGGGAAATTCCGGTAGCATTAAAAACAAAGGTCCTTAGCATAGTGGGAAGGGATGAGAGAGAGAGGCCCAGGTCAGCAGTAGCCAACATGGAAAGGAAATAGTACATGGGTGCATGGAGTGAGGGTTCTGTCCTGATCACAAAGAGGATGATGCAGTTGCCAAGGATGGCCACCAGGTACATGAGGCAGAGGGGGATAGAGATCCACACATGAATGTGCTCCAGTCCTGGAATTCCAACCAGGAAGAAGGCAGTGACCTCAGTGTTAGAGGAATTGAGAGTGTGCATGATATGTCAGTTGGAAAATACTTATTCCCAGATCAGAAGTGGCACTTTTCAACGTGCCTGTTACACTCACCTCCTTCCTTTCAGCGCTTTTGTCTGAGACATAAACAAAGAAAATACCATTTGAGAGACTTCTCATATTAAAGAATAAAAGAATTAGATATTTCTTCAAAACAGACAATGGATGATAGAGTCACATAATGTAAATTGACAAAGAGCCAGAAATATAAGTACTGTCTTGATCACTCACACTTCTCTACAATGTCCTCAGAAAAAAATGCCCACGTAAAGAGCAGTGATCTGCAAATAAATTTCCCCTTTACTCTTAGGCTTGCCCCTCCGTATCCCCAATCCAATGAAAAATTTTTTATAGTCAAGCTGAACTACAAGATAATGCCTTTTCCTTGTTCCAGAGTAATCCCAGAATTTAAAAAAAAAAAAAAAAAAGGAAACTGCAGGAATTAGATTTTAAAATAGCCAATAATAAGTGGTTTCTCTTTTTTCTAGAGATTTTTGCTCCAAACAATTTTCAGGCCAGGCATAGTACTTCTAAAGGTGATTTTACTTGAAAGGTGATTTCCCTCACAATTTCTCTACAGGAAGCAGTACAAAGAAAGGACAGAAAATAGGTCATGTGAGTTTCACTGTTAACACTCTCGTTACAGTGAACAGAATGCCCTTAAAAATGACTAATCCATAGCAGTTTTCTCCTCTTTTCAAAAAGATTGCATCAGAAGAGAAATAAATGGCCTGCGGAAATCGCTGGGAGCAAAATTCCGCAAGTAGCGCAGGCTGTGGAACAGTGAATGCAAGGGTGCATAATCAGTATCTGCTCAGCCAGACCCAGAGGTGAGGAAGATAGGACATGGCTCTTAACAAGGTGAGGTGGGAGCAAAAGCAGGGAAAGATAGTTTAAAAAGGGGGAAAAAGAAAACATTGGGGGTGATTACTATGTGCAGACATTGCATTAGGCTAATTTTACGTGTAGATAGCCCTATTTTTCAAAATGTTTGCTCTACTTTTTATGTGAACTTGAAAACAGGTATTTATAGGTGAAGCCTCACAGCCTTACTATTGAACAGGAAGTAGGAAAATAGCAGAAGTATTAAGGATAAGAGATATAGCTGGTAAATCCCTGATCAATTTGAAATGTAATAAACATCTTACTAGCAATAGTTATTGTCAAAAAGAATCTAATGCATTTACTTTTTAAGAACAGCGTCTTATGTAGAAAAATTACTCAAATATTTCTCAAGTAAATTGTCTTCAGAGACTGCCCCAAATCTTATTGCTAATAAAAATTAAAATTCAGGGATACTTTCTCAGATGAATGATATCTTAAACTCTTTCTATATGTCATTTTATTTAATTCTTAGAGCAACCTCATAGGGCCAGTACTATTATTACCTGTGCTCTATGAATTAGGAAAGAATGAAACAAGTAGTAAGAGATAGAACTGGAAGTCAAACCTAGCTGCGTCTCACTCTCCTGCTGAACGCCACGCACTACCCTATACTGCTCATATATTACTTCCTTTCCAACTGTACGTGACTCACTTGGCATAACTAAGTTGTTCCCTGGTTTCTATTTCAAACTTCTTCTTCTAATAACCTGGGATTGTGATGTCACAGCACTTGTCTCTACTTCCCAGGCTAAAGCCCTCTCCTCGTATTTCAGTCTAGTGGCCAAGACGGTTATCTGTGGTCTGACTTCTAAACCTGGAAAATCTGCCTTCCAATTCTTTGGTCAGGCAGATAAAATGTAGCCTTTTGTCAGGCTAATTTTTCTATTTCTCAGTCTCTATCTCACATAGAGCCCTGACTCTAGCTAGCATTTTGTCTAACTGTGCATGAATAACTGGATGGTTTTTTTAAAGATGAACCATGCATAGGTGAAGTGAATAGTGACAATGGGTGGCTACAAGGAGATTTAGTGCATTTTTCACTTTCATAACTTCTTCCCCAAATTTAAGTTAAACTCTCCTCTTGTCCAGCAAACATAGCTCCAAGAAAAAGCTCCCTCCATTCTCCCACGGCAATTAGTTTTTTTAATTAAGTCCCTCCTATATAAAAATTATGGAGATTTCAGACAGTCAGCCTTATTCATAACCTTCTCTAAGTCGCGGTTCTTACAATACTCACGTTTCAGACATCAGAAGACTAAGACCTACTTTAAGACAATATTATGTTAGGACCCTGCCAAACTTACCATTTCACCACAGAGGGAAACAGAAATGACTTTAGGCTAGAAGCTTCTCGGCTTCAGTGCCCAAGACCTTTATTTATAGATCCGGGATTCCCTGAGCTGTCTTCTGAGTTTTGCACTCATGGGACATCGATTCCTCCAGCTCTGCTACCCTCTCCAAACAAACGATTTCCCTGAAAATTTCCCAGAAATTCCTAGAAAAGGACTGGGTTCAAGACCATAGTTTTAATTTAGACTACAATGTTCCACAGATTTTGGAGCTCCGAACAAATCAAGGGGAGCCTGCTCTATCCCAGATAGTAGGGAAAGCAGTTAAGCCTCCCAAGAAACTATTTCATTTCAAATAACTTGACATATTAGTTTAGGTTCACCATATCTTTGTTTCTTCTTTTTCTCTTATAGTCAATGCAGGCATTTTTTCCATTATTATTGAAATATAATTTACATATACTATGATGCAGAAACCTGAAGGGATCAGCTCAAGTGGTCTTTACCTACATATGTAACCAAGTAGCATTCAACCAGGGAAGTGCTAAAATCTCCAAATCTGGTTATGAATTTGTCTTTCTTTTCACTTCTGTTACTTCTTTGTGGGTTTTGAAACTTTCCTATTACATGTATAAGCATTAAGGTTGTTACAAGTTCTCTTATCTTGGCAAAATCTCTCCATTTTTCTTAGTGATATGGCTTGCTTTAAATTCCATGTGCTCTGAAATATTATGGCTACGTTCATCATATATATTTGTATGTATTGCATGTCCTTTTATACTTTTGACCTACCTTTGTCATTATAGTTCATGTGCAACTTTTGTTTTATAACTGAGGTCTTTAGCCAATTACACTTACTGTAATTATTAACACGTTTGTTTTATGTCCATTATTGTTTTGTTTCTTCATTGTCTCATCTGTTTTCTCTGTTATAGCTTTGCTCACTTTTTTTTTTGAATCTTTAAATCAGATCAATTCACGTGTATTTCAATATTCTATTTTATTTTCTCAGTTACATTTTGACCATACTCTCCTTTTTTGTTTGTTTTGTAATTGCTCCTTGGATTATGGTATGTAACCTTGATTTATAGAGTCGACCATGAATTAATTGCCCTGCAGGTAATGTGAAAACTTTCAACAGTTTAATTCAATTTACCTATTTTTTAACCTGTATACAATTATTGCCAAATACATATTTCTACCTGTCATTAATCTCTCAACACATTGTCATCTTTTTACTTTAAGATGTAAATTATTTTTCCAGAAATTAAGAAAATAATATTTTATGTTTAATCACATATTCACTCCTTTTAGCATTCTTCATCCTTTTTGTTTATCTGAGTTTTCACCCTGTATTAGTTTACTTTAGCCAGATAATTTCCTTTAGCCTTTGTTGTGTGCAGGTCTTCACAGGATATCACTATAAGGTGGCAACTGAACTGCACCTGTTCCATTGCTGTAGCAGCTTGGAAACTTTGGGGTGGCACAGAGTGTGATAAGACCACGGCCATGTGTCTACTGTTGCAATTATTTGCTTTAGTTACATCCTTTTGTGGGAGGTTATGTCACTTGAGACCTTGTGTTAGTGGATCAAACATTCTATAAGCCACAGGATACAAACTGGCCATTGCCTTGCAAGAAGAAAAAGAAAGAAAATGTATTCCCATTATATGTGTCAACTCCTGTCAAATTGATTAGCTGCCCATTCCAGGGTGGAATAATTTTCCATCAGCTGGCTTATTTCTACTCAAGGGAGATGCTACATTAAGTGCTTAACACTGTTTTTGGTAACTGCCAGGTTGATGGTTAGTAGAAAATGCAAAAAAAACTTGATCAGCCTCGTACAGTAACCATCACTGCTCTCATAGCTACTGCATCGTGCCAGCACTCTGGTTGCTTATGTTAGAGGCTAGGTGATAACACTTACCAGACACATTCTGTATACTTGGTTACTTAGGTCATCTTCTATGATGTAAAGAACCAGATAAGCATTGATCTGCACTATTTAGAGATGCAGAACATTTGCTTCATGACAAAATCTGCTCCTCTATTGCAGCTGCAGTTAATCACTGTTTACTTTCTGTCATTATAGATTACATTCGTCATTTCTAAAGTTTCATGTGAATTGAATTAAGTACTATATGATCTTTTATATCTGATGACTTTCACTTAGCATCAGGTTTTTTAACTTCATTCATGTTGTTGCATGTATTTGCAATTTATTCTTCTATATTATTGCATAATATTTCATTATATCAATATACTATTTTTTCACAAGATGTATTTTGCATCATTAAAAGTATGAATTTTAAACAGATTTTTGAGCCAATGGATAAAATGCATCAGCTCATTCAAATTTAGCATCTGTCTCATCCTCAGCAGCTTTTGTAGAACTACTGCCTTCCCCATGAAGCATCATGAGCTTTCCCAAGTCAAACCTGGGCTTCTTCAGCATTTTGACTTTTCTAATGAACATACATAGAAAAGATAAATAGATTGTCAAATCCTTTTCTATGTCTTTTCTAATGCTGTCTGGAATCAGTTTGTTGATACAAGGGCTTCCCTGCTGGCTTCTGTCTAAGGGGCCTTTAGCTGATGTAGGGGGTAGAGAAGCCTTGCTCTTATAACTATCATTAGTGTTCTCCTGGTTTTGGTATCTGTTTCTATGGCTCCTGGCCTTCCTCCTTAAACACCTTGGCTTTTGTGAATCAAAAGCCAGTAATAGACTTCATGTCTCTCTGCCAATAAATAAATAAATGAATCCCATCAGCTTCAATCAAGGTCTGCCATTTTTTGACTAGAGAGTATACATTTTGTCAAGTTAAGATCCACACCATGGAAGATGGTCAGGAAGTTTTTGCCAGAAATATCCTCATAATTAGCTTGTATTTTTTAAGTGTAACTCCATTGTTCCACACAGTAGGAAAACTCATTTAAAAATATGAACTTTAAATGGATCCAAGATGGTGGAGGAGTGAGTGGAAGTTACCTTAACCTCTTCCTAGGACCAAGCTGGAATTGCAACTAAATAGTGGAGAAGTCATCCAGAATAAATAACTAAACAATAACAGGAAAGAAGCCTTACATCCACAGCCAGACAGAAGAAACAGCTTCAACACAATATGACTGGTTCAGAGTGTGAAGGGGACCCAAGAAGGCTGGCTTGGCCCCTCTGGGTCGCAGTGAACTGGCAGAGGGACCCTTCTGAGAAGTGTGGGGTCTAAACCACTAGCTGGGCTCCCCAGCTCATAGCACTAGAGCCTGAAAAGTATGCAGATAACATCCAGCTCTGAAAAGTGGCAGGGTTTCTCTTGGACAGAGATGGATAGCTGGAGACACACAAGCCCTTCAAAAGGCTAACACATAAATTTTCATATGTACCCACTTACCCTGGGCTCTGGCAAAGGTGGGAACAAAGTGGACTAGAGATGCTTGAAGAGACACTGAGGACGGTGGCTTTGGGGAGAGAACTGACAGAGCAGCCACCAGGATCCTGGTGCTGAGTCACCCCCCCACCCCTACTGCAGGAGCCATCCTGCTCAAGCAGACCACTCTCCTTTGAGAGGCATCAGCCTGAGGGGAAGCAATAGCACCACCCCCAGGTGATACTCTGCCCCAACCTGTGCTGCTTAAGCCTGACTGCTGAGTGCAGAGTAACTAGATTATCAACTGAAGGAGTGAGCCATGGACCATAGATCCCTGGTAGTCTTGAACAGGCTACCTAAGGCCAGACTGGAACATCACCTGACATCACCAGAGCCGGATCCAGAAAGAAAAAAATGTGTACCTGCACAATAGCATATAAGACGTGGTGAGAGGAGAGACCCTCAGTCAGCCAACTGGAAGGAAGGACTCATCAAATACTAACTCAACAACAATTAAAACCCAATTACATCCAGAGAGCCAATATAAATGGCATAGTGGCTATCCCAGAAGCGTCAAGTTCAGGAGATCAAGGAGACTGCACCACAGAATCCTATTGGTCTCCTACCATAGAAATTTGTACTACAAAGACAGGAAGTCAAAGGAGACTAATTTGACAAGCGGAAACAAGAAGAGTCTCCCCTAAAATGGGGAGATAAAGAAACAACCCCCAATCAAAAAGGAAGGAGGAATCCCCAGGAAGACTGTTAAATGAAATAGAGGCAAGTAGACTATCAGACATTGAGTTCAAACCAATAGATATAAAGAAGCTCAACGAGTGCAGGAAAAGAATCTGTTTATTTCATTCACCAGCTAAGATTGGTGACTTCTGCAAGCAATATTGATCACTTACTATTCAGCCATCTTTTATGAACTAGTTGCATATAATTGTGAACCATCTGAAAAAAAAGGACTATGAAAAGAATTTGAGAGCAAGTTGGACTGATGGCAACTAATCTCAAGAAATCAGGACATGATACAGAGTTATATGGTGAAAGAAAGTAGCCGATACATGTTATGTTATCAAGCAAGTTACCGCTGAGTCTTACTCTTTCTAGGTAACTTCTGGAGCCTGTTCAGAACCTGTGCTTCGAAATTATCCCTCCTAAGGGATAAAAAAGCTGGGATATTTATAAATTTATATATGGGTATGTTAGTGGTTTGGAGCTGTTCCAGGTGGATTTCTATCTCAAGGACTTTGCAAAGCTCTCTATAAGACAAAGTCCACCCATTATGGCTCTAAGTTAAAAAGAAGCAGATACTGGCAGCTGGAAGTCCAGCTGCCTTGTAACAAAATGTTCAGTCATAAGAGGACAGGATGGTGAACAGAAACATCCTCTAGAATGGCCCACTGTGACTTTTAACAAGACAGTTTGGTTCAGATGCCTTCATCTCACGTGGAGAATGCTTAATCTCATTTATCAGGTGATAATTCATTGTCTTGTCCAGAAATGAAACCCAGCAACGAGTAGGCTTATCCATCCTCATTGTTTTGAATTTCTATTCCTTTTTTTATTCACAGAGATGCATATCTTATATTTAAACCTTGTTATGTCTTTTTAAATTATACTTTTGATTTTTATCAAATACCATTCTCATTGTTATTAATATATAACTTGACTGCATTATTCAGACCAAACCTTCTCTTAAGTAAGGAATATATACACTTTAAGTACCTAAAACAAATATAAATCTGTGCGATGATAATTTTATTTCAATTATCATCAAAGTTTCATACACCTTCATAACATTCAGAAACCGTTATTTAATTTAGGTATGGAACCACTATATGATTGTATAAAAATTATAAAGATGTAAATGAAACAAAAAAGATAGCCTTTAAATAGCTTCTAGTGAATGCAATATATTATGTAAAAGGCATGTGATTTTGGGATACCTGTTGGAACTCCAACAGTGAGTGGCAGGACATGTCTAATTCAATGCTTACCCAGTGAGATTTGACAAACATTGATCAAAAGAGTAAAGGCATTAATTAGAAAGTCAGTCTGTAGTTTGTAAAGTGCTTGCATAAATATTTGGTACTTGTGGACTATGGTCTCCGTGAAGTAGATAATTTAACTGAGGTGAAAAAAGTAAAGTGTATGACTTCAAATTAAAATGAAAGTATTTTGATTACAAATAACTTGCTCTTTTAACTATGTTGCCTAATCTCTATGAATACTGAATGTCTTGCTTCTTCTATCAATGTGATTTCTAGTATTTACCTTGGATTTGAATAGTTTTCCAATTGTTTTGCCTTACAATGATCTTTAGCTCTTGCCAGGGATCCTGGGTACCTGATAATTATCGTATTAAGCCCAATCTTTTCCCTGTAAATTCCCTGGGAGATCCTAGGAAGCAGGCTGTTTTTCTATTCCTCCCAAGGGTCTACACCCCTGAGAGAAATAGGAGTGGTTACAGCTATATAATGTGGAGGTCAAAATAAAGAGATTTTGCTCTTACCTTTCAGGGATACATTGAGCATCCGGTTTTGGTAAGTGCATGTAGCTGAAAAACCCTTTGAAAACCTAAACCTAGGGCTTTGCTAGACAGTTTACGTCTGAAGAAATGACTATTGGGGGGAAGAAGTGGTGTGTGTGTGTGTGTGTGTGTGTGTGTGTGAGTGTGTATGAGTGGGGATGGGATTGCATGGCCTGAAAGTTAAAAGAGATTTTATCAACCCTGATACCAACAGGGTTCCATTAACTTGATAGTATTAGAAATAAAAGTAACTCTCTTTGTTAATTTATAAAGGAAAAATACCTCGTAAGCCAATCTAGGACTTAATGTGGGGAAGGAATATTCAGGGAATTTTTTGGAAGCAATTATTAACACTGGTATTCACTGATTATCTTTATTATGTTAAAGAGTATATCATAGTGTCTAAAATGACTAGTTTAGATAGATACTGTTTTTTACAACATTTAACAGAGGAGCAAACATCTGCTTAGAGGCCTAAGCAGCTTACTCAGATGCTTACACAAAAAAGATGTGTGCAGTATATGGAGAAGGGGCTGCGACAGATAGAACATGTCAAAAGTGGTTTGTGAAGTTTCATGCTGCAGATTTCTCATTGGATGTTGCTCCACTGTCGGGTGGACCAGCTGAAGTTGAGAGCAATCAAATAGAGAAAAATCAATATTCTACCAAGTGAGAGGTAGCTGACATACTCAAAATATCCAAATCAATAAAGTTATTGGTGAAAATGAAAAATGTGTCTTTTATTTTACAGAAAAAAAACTGAACAGAGTTTTTGGCCAACCCAGTACCTACCTCATAATTTTAAGAATTAAATTAGTCTATAAATTTACTTTCTAGCATTTAATATTTATTTATCATAGTATAGATATTTTCAAGGATCTCTGATTATTCTCTTAGAGTATTATTTTCAAACGTTCTTCCAAGAAGTCAGGAATTTTCTTACAAAACGAACAAGAGGATTACTGAAGATTACGTGGAGGAACAGAAAAAGATTCTGAGTGCCTATCACTGACTCAATCAAAGCAGTCCTGTTTTGGGTATGATTTTCATATTTGGATAAAAATATTGGAAAACTGCCACTTTAAGATAAATTGTTATAAGTGAAATTACTATACTGGAGAACATAAGCAGGTTTAAGAATTTTTAATAAATGTTGAAAATTACATTTTATGAACAGTATATCAAATATGCTTCTGAGGACAGTGTATAAAAGAACTGCTTCTCCCGACCACACTGAATTTTATCCAAAACTGTGACTTCTTTTTGCTTATGTGATTCCAGATCTAGAAAAGAGCTCATTATTCTACTCATGTCTACTTTCAATAACTCCGAGGTCCAGCTTTTTCTTCTGATTGGAATCCCAGGACTGGAACATGTCCACAGCTGGATCTCCATCCCCATTTGCCTCATGTACCTGGTTGCCATCATGGGCAACGGCACCATTCTCTTTATCATAAAGACAGAGCCCTCACTTCATGAGCCCATGTATTATTTCCTTGCCATGTTGGCCATCTCTGACCTGGGCCTCTCCTTTTCCTCCCTTCCTACCATGCTGAGAATCTTCTTGTTTAATGCCATGGGAATTTCACCTAATGCCTGCTTTGCGGAAGAATTCTTCATCCATGGATTCGGTGTCATGGAATCCTCAGTGCTTCTAGTTATGTCTTTGGATAGCTTTCTTGCCGTTCACAATCCGCTGAGATATAGTTCCCTCCTCACTAACAACAGAGTTGCTAAAATGGGACTGATCTTAGCCATCCGTAGCATTTTCTTAGTGTTTCCATTCCCCTTCACTCTAAGGAGACTAAAATATTGTCAGAAGAATCTCCTGTCTCACTCATTCTGCTTGCATCAGGATATCATTAAGCTGGCCTGCTCTGACAACAAGATCAATGTTATCTATGGCTTCTTTGTTGCTCTCTGTACCATGCAGGACTTGGCATTAATTGTTGTGTCTTACATGCTGATCTTGAAGACTGTGCTCAGCATTGCGTCTCTGGCAGAGAGACTCAAGGCCCTGAATACCTGTGTCTCCCACATCTGTGCTGTGCTTGTTTTCTATGTGCCCATCATCACCCTGTCTGCCATGCACCGCTTTGCAAAGCACAAAGGTCCCCTCAGTGTAGTTCTTATTGCAGATGTATTCTTGTTGTTGCCACCCCTGATGAACCCCATTGTGTATTGTGTAAAGACTCGACTGATCCGGGAGAAGGTCTTGGGGAAGTTGTTGACGATAAGCAGGAGATAGGAACTTGAATATTGAGGTAATAAATCATTAAACAATAAGTATTTATGGTCACCTACTATGTGCTTAGTACCACGGTGCTCACTCTTTTGTGGAAAACTAAGGGGAAATGTGAAAAGCTGTGCTGTATAGAATTTATAATAAAGTCCAGAATACAATTTTAAACAGAAAAGACGAAATAGGTGATACACAGAGGTTTAACATTTTAAGAGTAGTCGAAACAAAACTATGTAGTGGAGCAGGCAGATTTACCCCTTAAAGAAGGGATAAAATTTGGACAGATTGAGACTATTTTTTAAGTAGCATCTATTAAATCTGTATGCATGTGATGCACAGTCACTATACTACAGAGGAGAAGCAGACTAGCAAGGACAGAGCAGCTATGAAGGATCTTAGTCTGGCTGGAATAGAAAGTATAATTTGGCAATAGTGAGAAATGATTTTGCATGATGTGGATAAAGCAGATTTTGGTGTATCCTGAAAAGCCTTGAAATGTCTAAATTTAGGAGGTACAGAAGAGACAATTTCATCTCTACAACAAACAACTAAGATGAAAAATCAAATGTTAAAAATGGCATGTCTGCAAGCGTAAGTAATATGGACTGATCTGAGAGAGGTGAAGACGTTAGATCAACAAGACACTGTTGTAGTAATTCTGCTAACGTGGTAGTTCTGAGACCGGGCAGAGAGAGACAGAGAGAATAAAATCATTTAGGGTTTTTGTTGTTTTGCTTCCATAGTCAGATGTCTCTCTGACCACAGGCAGGGAAGGTTCTCTGCTCTTAAGAATTCATGTAATTATGTTGGATCACCTGGATAATCCAGGATAATCTCCCTGTCTCAAAAATCTCAAATCTTAAGTACATGTGCAAAAAATACCCTTTGTCATGTAAGGTAATATATTCACAAATTTCAGTGATTAAGACATTGAAATCTTTTGTGGGGAGGGGTGGGGGAAGATTTAGTATACTTTAGACAAAAGCATTTCCTCAACTTCTCTTTCTCCCATTTAGCTATTTGGCAGGATCTGGTTTAAATATACTGTTATTATTTTGGTAACATCTGCCTGCTTCAAGTATAATAATTTTATATCTCAATTTTGTTTCCTTTCACCATGTACTGATTTCTACAACATAATTTTAACAATCATTAACCTTTAATTGTTTAAACATTGTTTGTCTTTGCCACA
This sequence comes from Macrotus californicus, assembly GCA_007922815.1. Classification (NCBI taxonomy): domain Eukaryota; kingdom Metazoa; phylum Chordata; class Mammalia; order Chiroptera; family Phyllostomidae; genus Macrotus; species Macrotus californicus. Next base: position 14,191 of record VMDR010026014.1, read on the forward strand.
TTATAAATCCCATGATT